>SCLG01000425.1:35580-68909 GCA_004367875.1 Oikopleura albicans
ATCCAGCATCTTGTCAAGCGCAAACAGGAAGAACTCGAGAAAATGGAATCAAATACGGAAAAGAAAGCAAAAGTTTCAACATGATTTTCCTTTCTGTTATTTTGTTATTCTCCAATTTGTTAATTTTAACGAGTCAAAACCAAGTTTTGATTTTTAAATTTTAGGATTTTAGGAGAATTTTTCTAAGCATAAAATTTATTAATGTTTATTTAGCCCAAGCAAAACCGACCCCTAAATTTTATGCTTTCTGTACGCAAATTTTATTTAAAGTAATATTAACCAATTACATGACGTTATTCTACTCACTGCCAAATTACCAAATGTTCAATATTGTCAGGTTATAATTTTAATAAAAACTTATTATTTGGAATTTACATGCCGTCTTATTATTGGCTTTCCCAGAAAATTAGAAGCACAATTGAAGAATTCAGATAAATTCGACCAACTATGGGGCGAGGACTGAAAAGGTCGAAAATGGCGTAAAAGGTCGAAACCTGAAAAGTTCGAAAGTATGAAATGGTCGAAACCTAAAAAATGCTTTCGACCATTTCAGCTGAAATCAGTGCTTCGACCTTTTAAGCCATTTTCGACCTTTTTATATTCTACCTGTTCAGGCTTCGCCAACTATTGTATGTACAGTATGAAGTATAATAACGCGCTTCTCGCTTTTCTAGTTTTTGCCATTAGAATAGAAAATTTAAGAAAGCGAGAAGCACGTTATTTTACCCCCAAACTGTATGAACGACAAAATGTACATGATGAATATTCAGCGTTATACAAGGTTGCTTCCTTATTAAGATCTTTCAAGTATTTTTTCGCAGGTTGTATCAAAAATCCTGTTTAGTTTTAGAATTTTTTCAAGTTAACTCCCAGGGGTAGTGCGTGTAAATAGACACGCAACTTGTTTTTTCGTCAATTTAACGCATATGGAGGCACCGTAGGGCAAAACGGGTATTGGTGACCCCCCCTCAACTTTTCGAGAAAATTCGATGGTGTTTTTTTTTGCGTAGGTTGGAGATTTCAAACAGCTCTCTAGGGGGCCCTGGTGGCCCAAATCAATTTCTGAATAGTCAGATCGACGTAGTTTGACGAGCTCTACAACTTGGCTTTACCAGTTTTTTTTCTGAATTATTGCGAATTATTACGATCTGACTATTCAGAAATAGATTTGGGCCACCAGGGCCCAATTCACATGAATTTTTGAAGTGCGTGTTTATTTACACACATTTTCCCCCTAAGGGTTCCCAAAAACTCCTTCCCCCTGAGAGTTAATAAAACGGTTCTGTCGCCTTTATAAGGCGGTGCCATAGTGCGATATATTCCTGCTCAGTTAACAAATACAAAATGGCAGTTTGCAGGGGATGATGCTTTAAGAGTGCCGCAAATAACGAACTACAGTCCCGACCGTCAAGTAGCGTTTCCGAAAAACGTGCGAAACTTGCAAATCGTGCACAAATTTAGAGTCGAGACTTATATCATATAGTCTGTATACTATAAACTGTGTCTCATTGCTCATTTTTGCCAAAATTTGGTTTAACAATAGTATTGTAGATTGATTTGAGAAATTGTGTGAAATGTATTTACATTTTTATAACCGATACCTTTAGAGACAAATTTAAAATTTTAAACTTTAGTCTTAAGACTTTTTTTTCAACCACACATGTAATTGAGCCAGATTCAAGTAACATCCCCTGTAAGATTTAAACAATCGACGTCTTTTATAAATAAAGTCTCAAAGTACAGAAATATAAACGGCTGGTTTTAATAATTGCAATTAACACACAGTTATCAATGATAGTATTTACATCTTCCAGGGAACGTCAATAAGTTCGATCGGTAATGGAGTGCCATGGGATGCGTCAAACGTCAGAAAATGCTTGTCAACTAAAATCATTGTTAAAATGTTATTGTTTTAAAGGCGCCAATAGAAATGGTAGAAATCAGTACAGGGGGTTGGTTATAAGGTCAAGGTCTAAAAAACTGACTTGACCTTAGAACTAACCAATTTTTTATTTCGTTGAGTTTTTAGGGGAAAATAAGGACACGATTTCTATATAGACATGAAAATAAAGAGGAACATGAAAATAAAATTGTAAAACGCCCGGTCAATAACAAAATTACTTACCAAGATATAGAAGAACATTTTGCTTAATTTCATGATCTAAATCTTTCCCTAAATCACTTGGATCGTTCGAATTATCCTTTGAATAAGACTCAATGACAGATTGCGCAATAGAGCGCTCTTGATGTTGCATCATCCAACTTTCTAATAGTGCCTCACTCGAAAGTGATAAATATTGAAGTAACACTTTTTCGGTTTCACTCGTCATTAAATTGGGATATCGATTGCGAAGAAAGTCGAGTAATAATTGATTTGCTCGATTTTGCGCTACATTTTTCGGGTCCTGTTGCATAATTTCATCACGGTTACGGCGCAGAATTGTGACTGGACCGGAAAAGTTACGTAGATATTCGACATTGTTCAAGTTCCAAATATTCCTATAAAAATAGGATATAAAATAAGCTGCCCGCGGGAAAGTCAGGCTTCGGGCACCCCCTCTAGGGGTCAAATTACAAGTTGCTAGTATGAGTTTACCAGACCCTCATTCGATAGGATTTTTCACGGTGATTCCAAATATGCTATTTAAAAATTACCAAACTTGAAATTTGACCCCTCTTGGGCCCTAAACATGGGGTCAAATTACGAATACCTGGACTAGGCCATTATGGTACTCAATCGATCACATTGTTAAGGGCGATTACGAATAAGATGTTTAAAAATTGTGAAAATTGAAATTTGACCCAATCTTGGCCTTAAAAAGGAGTCAAGTTGCAATATTTGAAAATAGCCGTTGGTACCCCCTAATTTCCGTAAGGTCTTACCGAATAGTTCTTTTTGTAACATTAATAATTGATGGTGGCATAACATGTTCGGCAAGGGGCATAACGTCGTCAAAGGTCGCATCCAAATAAAGGCCTTTTAAATTTGGAAATTTTGAACCGGCGTAGGTGGCATCAAAGCCCCCAATCGACCACGCATAGACGATAATGTCCGACTCGAGAAAACCGAGCTCGTGTGTTGCATACTCAATAATAGCTTCGATTGCCGCGGCACTATTATGCGGGTAGGGCATACCGGTCGAACCGCCAAAACCGGGATGATTATATCCCAAGACGGAAAACGTTGATTTGGCAACTGTACTAAAGCTTCCGATTTCCATGAAACCAGCGTTGCCTTCACCTTTAAAGATATTTTGGTTATAAGGTAAAGCACAAAAAAATGAATTGACCTTAATGCACTCCAAAAAAATGAGTTGACCTTATAACCATTTTTAAATGTTTTTTGACATGTTTATAAATGTTTATGTCTCGTTCTACATTTACACTCCAAAAAAAGTGAAAAACACATGATTTATCTTTAAAACAATGACTTGACCTTATAAGTTATAACCAGACGCCCTGTATTAAAAATATACAGGGGCGTTGTTGACTTGATCTTAAATGCATCAAAAACTGACTCGACCGTATGACCATTGAAAAAATTGACATGATTTTATAAAAAAATTTATAGTGGACGCCCATTTTAAACACCTACTTGTTATGATCAAGGATGCACCATCATTCGAGTGCGACTCCTGGCGGCGATCAAAAAACAATGTGTCGATTTTATCACCCGAACTTGACTGAACTTTGGCCCTTTGCGCCCCACTATCGATCATTTTATTGCGTTCGGTGGTTAACATAGGCCTTAACATGGCGTTCAGTAGTGGCGTTGCGCCCGGATAAATCATCCAACGGGCAAACGTGTGCCCAATCGTATAACATACTGGAGTGTATAAGCCACATCCATCACCCTATAAGAAACCATTTTTTACCAAGAGGAAAAAATGAATGGAGCGAACAAATGGTAAAAGATTAAGATTACAGGGGGTTGGTTATAAGGTCAAGGTCTAAAAAACTGACTTGACCTTAAATACATTTTCAAAAACTGACTTGACCTTATAACCCAACGATTTTTTTTTCGTTGGATCCAAAAAATATGAATTTTTAGTAAAAAATATAGCCAGCGAGGTCTTCAGCAAAAACAAAAGTGAAAAAAGACATGATTTCTATAAAAAATTATTATCGGTGTTTTTTACCCCTGTCGTTCTAAATGTATATGTCTCGTCCTAAAGTTAAACCCAAAAAAGTGAAAAAGACATGATTTATCTTGAAAAAAAACTGACTTGACCTTATAACGGCAGAAATGGGTAACCTTATAACCAACCCCCCTGTATTATTTTTATGAAGATTTGGATTTTTGACCTGAGTTTAAATTTTTGCAAGAAAGAAATAACTTACTGTTACAAGTTTAATGTTGGATTTAGCGGCCATAAAATCAACATCCCAGTGTGAAAATTGAATGTCCCATTTTCGTTTAATCTCGAGTAATTGTCGTCTGGTATACCCGTCGACCTGTGTAAAGGCGTCAATATATCGATGATAGAGCGGATTCTGATATCTGGAAGAGAATTTCTTTAACGGAAACCCTTACAAAACTGTGTCCAAAAATATAATTTAGGGGCTGAAAGTTTGAATAGATATTATATACGCAGGGGTCTGGTTATAAGGTCAAAAACTGACTTGACCTTAAAACCAATTTTCACGTGCCTTAACCCCCTTAATACTGATTGTCCATTCCATTCCTTGCAGCGCCCCGTGTTAGGTAACATACAGCATAAACTAGGGCAATCATTGCGCCAATTTTAGCATGATCCCGCAACATGTGGTGATAACGTGAAAGTAGTTGTTGGCCAATGCCATTTGTCAGGGGCTAACATTAGGGTACTCGCTAATTTCAAGACAAAATTTCAAACATATGTATATTTGAGAATAAAACAAGGGATTACAGGGGGGTATGGTTATAAGGTCAAGCTCGAAAAAAATGACTTGACCTTAATGCACGGGAAAAAAAATGACTTGACCTTATAACCATTTTCAAAAAATTGAAGACCTCCCCCCCCCCCGCTCACACANACAAAAATTCTCGCAAAGCGTCCAATAGTGCACATTCAGAGGTCGGCAAATTCGATATATTTTGCTACCCGACCCGACCCGGAAACCACGGGTAAAACTCGGGTTTTCGAGTCGGGTCAGAGACCCGAGCTAAATTCGAGGTCGGATTCCGGCTCGAGTCTGAGCCCGGCTAAAAAACTCAGGTCGCATTAACCTACAGGCTGAGGTAATATAGATGCTAAGCCGTTTTTGGTTCGGGAGTGCACTGAGAGAATATAAGCCACCAAAAAACGGCTTAGTAACTATATTACCTCACCCTGTAACTAATAATTTTAATAAACGTCAACAAAAATTAATAATTCGCACGATCCACCTTGACGAGTTCCTTCACCTTTCTAATAGACCTTTCTAAAATAATTATCACAAAACAAGTTGCGAAGACCCTAGCTGGTATGCTAATAGCCACGGGATAAAAGACAAATATATTGAGCCAATACTTTCAATCCATTGAATACAACTGCCGGAGAATGTCTCCAGAAATCCAGCTTGATACTTGTTCCATCGGCCACTTGCAAAATACTGAAAAATTACGGGTCCACGAAAAAATTGAAACATCCGAGTCATTTCATAGCTCTAGAAAACATTAAACGGTATTGATCTAATTTTGTGGTATAACATGGGTGAACAGATTATTGCGAAAACAATTATAATATAAAATAATTACAAGCTGGGTTGGCTATAAGGTCAAGCTCTAAGAAACTGATTTGACCTTAAAGCACTTTTATAAAACTGACTTGACCTTATAACCAACCGAAAAATTTTCTCCAAAATAGGACCTTAGTGCCCGGAAAAAGTTCTAAAAGACACATGTGTCGTTCTAAATTTGAGAGAAAACAACCTGGTTTAACATACGGTTTTATAATTGATACTTTAGGGTCTGTTTGTGGCAGCGGGGAGAGTCATTCATTCAAAAAAAGCCTAAAAAGAAATGATTTTAACGATTTTCCCCAAAAAGCATGACACTCAAAAAAAAACTAATTTGACCTAAATGCAAAAAAAAAACTGACTTGACCTTATAACGGTCACAACTTGAGACCTTCCTGTAGCACTAAAAATGCGAAATTTGGAGACCAAAAAAATCAAACCAATTAAATCCGTTGAAACTTGCACAGACCTTGGCCTCTTTTTTAACTCATATTATTTTGTTTTCGAAGTTTCTCCTGCGAGTTAAATGAAATCACCCACGTTAAACCTTTATATTTTGAATTGATATTTTTTTTTAATTTGAAGTAAAAGCATTCATCACAAGGAACAGTTAACGAGAAATCCAAACGAAAAATTTCGGTTTCGAAAATCAACAGAGCTGATAATAAATTTTGACCATGAGGTCCAATCCATCTAAAAATTCGGCATCTCTCTCTCTCTATTGGATAAGTGATTTTGAGACATGCAAATTACATGCTTGTGCTCAGGAGTTAAAGTAATGTTTACTACACGATGCTTTATTTTACCGACCAATAAAAAAATAGATAGCATTTTAGATTCTCGTCACTATTGGCGCGCAAGTGTTCTTTTAGCCCATTATTGGACAAGATATTTTTTCGAAAAAGGCGTCCCTATTGGATAAATCTCCCTCATTGGGAAAAATGAAAGCCAAATATAGTATTTGACTTAGGCTGGGTATGACTTTACCCATCAGACCCGTGAATAGCAAACCTAGTGGTATTGAGAAAAAGTCTGAATATTTTTTTCAAATTAATTTAATTTTAGATATCATTTTAAATTACATTCTCCCACACTATGAATAGGGGGCATTTTCGAAACCTGCGAAGAGTAAAATTTGTGTTGCAGATAAGTATGTGATGAAATGCGGTAAGTCAGTGAAGTAAAATGGAAAAAAACGTATCAAACTTGCACGAAAAAAGATACAGGTAAACTGACTTTAGTAAAATGCGCTAAATACAGGTAATTGATGTAGAAAAAACATCTTCCAGAATTAAATCAATGATATTGAAGTTAAATAAGCTGATACATGTATACGATATTGCGGTTCTGTCTTAAAAGGCCACAAAACCTTTTTTCGTTAAGTGTTCAAAAAATTCTAGATCTCACTACAGACATTTCCGGTTTTTGATTTTACCACATTTCTTATCAAATTTTTGAGCTCTACAATTTGGCTAAAGTGATTTTTTATTAAATGGGCAGACCTAGGGCTCTTTTGTGGGCTTTTCCAGGTTATACCTTTTAAGGCAGCACCGATATTGCGAGGTTATGATTCTAGGCCTTATTTTAAATTATAGAGTTTGATTAATAGACCCATAATGTATGGCTCATAAATAAATTTAGATATAAGAGTTTGCGGAAGGGTGGTTAGGCCAAAAAAATTGACCTATGATGCATTTTTAAAGTTTAAACCGTCAAGTGGCCTTATAATCGTAGACTACTAATCATATTTTTTTCGTTAAATAGTTGCTAAATGATAGGCCAGAATAATTTTGGAAGATCCAATTGCAAATGTACCACTAAAATAAGGGATTATAAAAAATCAATGAGCCATGAGAACAAATCTTCATAAACCTCCTTAACTCCACTAGACTCTATCCATTAGGGCCCTTTCACCCCATTTAGGGCCGCTTTTTCGCAAACATGTTTGAATTTTGGTGAAAACGCCGAACCGTGGCCAATGCCGGGATTATAAGATAAATTGTCACAAGCTCAAGCTGGGCCGAATTAAACAGGAATGTTTGAATGAACGAAAAAGACATCCCTTTGCACTATTTTCGGTAAAATTGGTGAGCGTTAAATGTGAGGACTAAATACATAAATATATACCGTATGGGGACTCTCTGGCTCTGAGCCTTTAATCAATTTAGCGTTACAAATCAAAATTGCTCAAAGGCTCAGAGCCAGAGAGTCCCCATACGGTATGCAAACTATATAGATATTGTTTTTAGACAGTATAATTTTAGCATACACTACCTGCGCCAGATAACGACGCAGGTGATGTATAAAATACNGTACCACTAAAATAAGGGATTATAAAAAATCAATGGGCCTTGAGAACAAATCTTTTCTGGCACTTTCTTAATTATATGCAATCCTTAACTCCACTAGAACCTATGATAGGGTCCCTATCCGCTATGGATAGGCTATCCATTAGGGCCGTATCACCCCATTTAGGACCGGTTGTTCGCAAAAAATGTTTGGATTTTCGTGAAAAAGCCGAAACGAATGCCGGGATTATAAAATAAATTGTCACAAGCTCAAGCTGGGCCGAATTAAACAGGAATGTTTGAATGAACGAAAAAGACATCCCTTTGCACTATTTTCGGTAAAATTGGTGAGCGTTAAATGTGAGTACTAAATACATAAATATACCAATTATATTCAAATTATATAGATATTGTTTTAGACAGTATAATTTTAGCATACACTACCTGCGCCGAGACATTTTTTAAATAAAAATTTTAGTCGTAGTCCAAAAAAATCTATAAAACAATCAACAAAGACATGATTTCCATGGCAAAAAACTGACTTGACCTTATAACAAATAGCTGACCTTATAACCAACCCCCCTGTAACTTCACCTGTGAACTTTTGGACCACACATAATTTTATCGAAAATACAAAAGTGGGTGGCCGCAATATAACCCGTTTTTTTCGTTTTCATTTCTTGTTAACTAAATTTTTAAAACTGGCCAGATAACGACGCAGGTGATGTATAAAATACGTTGCGTTTGAAACTGATGGCAGGATTTTTTGAATTGATAGAAATTAAACTTAATAAATTTGTTTTGTGATCAAAAAAAAAAAACGATGGGTTTCATGATCATCTTGATTTCATGGGTCCTACAAATAGATATTTTTCTAAAATTCGCCTAATTTGAATATTATTGTGACATTAGACTTAAGAACAACGAAATCGGCTCTCACATTTCACCGCTAAACAATATTCCCAACAATGTCAGGAAATGTCAAAAAAAGGATCGGCTCTATTCAAGGAAGAAGTCAGAAGAGTATAGGGGATGTGGTTATAAGGTCAAAACGTTAGACTTTATAAGCACTCCCTACTGTATTTGTTTTGAGCCCGACAGTCGTTGTTGGTTATAAGATCAAGGTAAAAAAACTGAGTGTACCTTAATGCACCTTTAAAAACTGAACTGACCCTATAACCATTTGAAAAAAATTGGACTCTCTCCCTCCCATCAAAAAAAAACTGTAAAAAGACATGATTTTTATACATTGTAGAGTGACGTTGAAAAAAGAACTGACTTGACCATATATGATATATGGGTCAAAATGGCTGAACTTATAACCAACAACGCCTGTACTTTTTCCATAAATGAGAAGTCTCGGATAACCGACCAAATTACCTTACGCAAATTTACCCGACTTTACCATAAAGGGCTATTATCGGACAGCCACCCAAATTAAATTTACCAAACCTTGAACTATTTATGCTTTAGCAAAATCGGGCAAATCGCCCGGGCAAAAAGGCTTACCGCGGACTCCAGACTTCATAAGATTTCGCACGCTATAACATAAGCAGATTTTGTAAGTCTTGTTTGAGAATTTTTGAATAAAAAAAATAATGATATGATCATTTTTATTTGCGTTTGTTTCTGATGAGCTTTGAATGAACCTTCTGAAGATAATGAAAACGTCTCACGAATATATATTAGGTTAGTATGGTCTTCTTGCTTTGACATCACTTCTAACCAAAACGAATGATCACCAAGAACACGCCCATTCACTGCTTTTTATCCCTTAAACAATTATATTTGTATCATTCTTTGAGACCTGTTTGAACTGCAGTCTTACTTGGTTAGCCCTTGCATTGCCTGGAAGACGGCCATTTCGAGCCTCTCAACGCCACCGGCTGCTCTGAGTGCAATAACGTAAAATAGAATTAACGCGATGCCATAAACGCGCATGGAATTACTGTACACCAATAAATAGGAACAATACGCACTATAAAATAATAATTAAATAACCACCTTATAAAAACCGTATTAAGGAAAATAGACCATACGACGTTATATGCATATACAAAAACCATATACTATGGTCTTATAATACCTTATAACCGTCAAATAAAAGGTTCAAAAAGACATGATTTTATAGGAGTAAAACGTGCCAGCGAGGGAAGGTCTTCTCCAAAAAAAAGTTCATGATGTATATGTAAAAAAAGATCATAAGATCTTATAGCAAAAAACAGACATTATAGCGGTTCTTTTTAGACCTTATCACCCACCCCCTGTAGTTGCGTTAGGATCGAAAATATAGTACAGGGGTCGGGTTATAAGGTAAGACCCAGAATAGGGTTTTGACCTTAAAGCAAAAAACTGACTCCATTAATGACCATATTAGTTGCCAAATTCTCAGACCTTGTGAACATTTATGTGAGGCAAAAAAATAATGCAAAAGGTTAACTGACCTGAAAAGCGGCCAGAATAATAGTGCAATCCAAATGCTAAATGTGCGTTTATCCCAATATGGCTGTCGAACGTCGTGAAATTGACCATCAAGATAAAACTGTTTCAATTTTTCCTCCTTTTGAGCCCATCGCTCATTCATCCAGTTACTCAGTTCGCCCGTTGTTTCCGTCGGAACCGTATCGATTGGGTATCGCTTGATAGAAAAGTGAACTAGAACACAGTTTTAAATGTGTATTATAAAATCCGATTTTGGAAAAATGCAAAATTTCATCCAAGGTCTTCATCCAAAAAAAAACATAAAAAGACATGATTTTAAAGATTTATTCTCAAATTTGATTTGACTTTAGTCTCAAAAAACTGACGTGACCTTAGTGCAAAAAACTGACTTGACCTTATAACGGTCACAACTTGAGACCTTAAAACCAGACCCCCTGTACATTGTTTTTAGTAAAATATATTTATTTTAGTAAAAAAATGTATTGTAATAGTTTATAGATTTGTACCTTCTTTTGGCATTTTCCCGTCGGCAAGATCTGATTCATCCTGGATTAATCCGGCCGGATAACCCACCGTGATGTCATGAATTGAATCAATTGCGCCGGCAGCTTGCAATTCTGTTACCAAGTAACAAAATCCCGTTGTTCTAAATTAATTAATAAATTATCTACAGGGGGGGTTGGTCATAAGGTCAAGGTCTAAAAAACTGACTTGACCTTAAATGCATTTTTGAAAACTGACTTGACCTTATAACCAACCCCTAAGTATGTCAAAATACTATGTAGAAAAAAACTGACTTGACCTTATAACGGCACAAAAGGCTGACCTTATAACCAACCCCCCCTGTACATGGGGGTCTAGTTATAAGGTCAAGCCTAAAAAACTTACTTGACCTTATTTTTTGAAAAATATCATATTGGGAAAATTTTTTGAAAAACACACGATTTTATAGAAAAAAGAGTGTAAAAAGACATGATTTCTATATTATAAAACGTTTATTTTTTATTTTGTTTAGATTTATTTAATATATCAAATGTTATAACAAAAATTTGATTTTAAACATTTATTGGCTAACCTAGGATGTAGAACATAATTGTACTCGGGCAGTTGGTGTGCGGCGGCAAACTTATCAGAGCGTGATTTTGTATCAGATGTAAGGTCAGTGCCTTCGGGAAATAAAAGAAGAATAAGGGGTTCGTCGATGCCGGGGTCATTGAAATAGTGAAGCAAGTCTTGCATGTGAGGTCGGTCACGCTCCCACTTACGCTCCAGAAAGAAAAATCCGGCTGCTTGCATTGCCCTACAATAAAAAATGAAATATACATGACTTTTAAGTTAGAACTTTATAACCAATAAAAATGTCGAACAGGGCGGGGGATGTCTTGGCCAATAAAAAGTTCAAAAAGACAACTTTTTGAAAGTTTTTTGGTTTTCGCCCGGAAAAAATCGAAAAAATAATTGAGCTAATATTGGAAAAAATATGGCTTGACATTGACGAACTACCAAGAAAAACAAAAAAAAACGATGGTCTTCATTCAAAAAAAGCTTAAAAAGACATGATTTTAAAGTTTTTCCCTAAAAGCATGCTTCTCAAAAACTCACTTGACCTTATAACGGTCCAAATGGCTGACCGTATTAAGAACCCCCTGTAATTATAATCACTAAAAAAGTATTTAGTCGATTTTTTTCGATTTTCCCAAAAAAGTTTGCTTTTTATTTGAGCTAAAGGCCCTTAGTGGACTATTATAACGGATCATATATCAGACCTTATAACAAACCCCCATGTAATATTGGTCTAAAAGGTTAAACAATCGCGATTGATTACTTACCATCCTGGGCCTGGAATATACTTCAGGTCTGATTTGAGGAGTATTTTCAATTTGCGTAGGCGTGCACAGTGAAATAAACAGGGCCAGAACAACATCCAGTCAACGCGCGTTCGATGATTCATAATAATGAGCGTTCGGTCCATATAGTTAAATCCATCACCCTTCACGAAAAACTTAACACGAAATACTTTTTCGAGCAAAGCAATAGGAAATATTAACCAAAACGCAACGATACGGTCAATGACCCTACGATAGAGCCATGGCTAATTAAGTTTCAAATATATTCACGCGAATAACAATACATCGATGGCTATACGGTTAAGAGTAAAAAACTGAATGAAACTTGCTTAAAAATAACGTTCGGTTAAGGAGAAGCTTAAAAAGGCTTGTTATTTTTTTCAAATTTTTAGTATGCTTCTATAAAAATCTGACTTGACCTTAGTGCCAAAAAACTGACTTGACCTTATTGCAAAAAAACTGGACCGTTATAAGGTCAAGTCAGTTTTTTGACACTAAGGTCGAGTCAGATGTTAATAGAAGCATACTAAAAATTTGAAAAAAAATATCACGTCTTTTTAAGCTTCTCCCTAACCCTACTTAATTTTTAAGCAAGTTTTATTCTGTTTTTTTTACTACAAGTTATAACCAATCCGCCTGTAATTTACACCCATCTATAAATAAGATAATATAAGATATTTTTTCAATGGATTGGAACACCGCGTGGATTTACTTACAAAAAGACTAAAGTACCAATTTAGTATATTTGAAACATTCCCAAATGTAAATTAGTGATAATGCTGGCCCAACGAGAAATATAGCACCGTAGAAAGAGGTAACAAACAGCAATATACAGAACAATGGTCCACCTATCTTCCCAAGAGGCCGATGCCCAACATCGACTTTAGGAGTCATCTGAAATATTTAAAAATAGATAAGTTGTCAAAGAAAACTCAAAATTACAGAAATAATTAACAGACTAAGAAGGCGAAAGTCCTGAGACTGAATTCGGGTGTTGTGTTTTATGGAGAAAGAGTTTAAAGAGATTAATCCACCGATATTTTACTTATATATAAACTGTCGTCGGATCACCCTTTCTCGATAAAACACGATATCCTGATTCAGACGGTGCCTTTTGGTAAACGGCGTTATACATTCGTAAAAATGACAAATACACCACCTAACACGTTATGTTAACAAAATTACATTATGTTAACAGTTTTTGACGTTTAATGGTGTTAACATAACGTGTTAGGTGGTGTACTATTCGCATGGTAAATTTCACCATTATTCGGTCTTCATCCAAAAAAAAAAACGTAAAAAGACATGATTTTAAAGATTTTTTCCCAAAAAGCATGCTACTCAAAATAACTGACTTGACCTTATAACGGCACAAATGGCTGATCTTATAACCAACCCCCCTGTAGAAATAATTTCTAAGAAATTATGAAGTAATCAAAATTCTTATGATAAGCTTTGATGTGATTTTATAATTTTTTCAAAAACGATAATAAAAACAGAAAATATTCTCAACCTCATTGCGAGCGCCTTATCGACATACGTTAAGTCTCGAAGCTTAAGTTGAGACCTTCGCTTTAACAAAAAGTTTCAAATGAACATCTGAAAAATTAAATGCTCAAAGCGACAATTTGTATGATCCAAATTGCTAAATAATTAGAAATTATGACCACCAAGCATATTCGACTTAAAAATTACGGTTTCTATTTATATAGAAAACCACCAGCATAAAATATTTTCTTACTTCCAGTAGGGACGCTCCTTATTGTGAAAAAGTGGTCAGTTTTGCACGTTTTGTACACATTTTTCGCGTAAAATGGAGTAGAAAGTTTGTAGACCTTTTTACTCCATTTTACGCGAAAAATGTGTACAAAACGTTTAAACATGACACTTTATTTTCATAATAAAAAGCGTCCCTAATTCAACTAGGGTCCTCATAAAATATTTAAAGACTTAAACCTGAGTGACGACTGAAGATTAGCTTTATTCCACAGATAAGTATATACAGAATAATAGTGAGTCATATTTATAGTTTACTAAATCGAAGTTAACTTTTTCTTGTCTTTTTTTTGTATTTTTTTCCTCTAAAACGTAGAATGATATTTTCGCGAAATTTCAAAAGCGTAAGACAACAATGACCAACATAAACATGTGTCGGAATATACCGACCGGTTCCATCTCTATTGCCCACTTTCGCCGTTTAAAATCTGAGAGATAAATTAAACAAGAATAAAACGATAAAAAAAATCGGACATGTAAGAAGTATTAAGCTTAAGTTATTTTATTGTAACTACAGGGGGGTCTGGTAACCAGACTCTGGTTATATCATATAACTTATATGGTCAAACCCGAAAAAAATGACTTGACTTTGATGCACTTCAGAAAATGAGTCATTTTAAATGACTTGACCTTATTAAGGTTTAAAAAAATTTAACATTTGATTTTCCCCAAAAAATTATGGTCTTCACTCTAGAAAATGTTTAAAAAGACATAATTTATAGAAAGTGTAAAAAGACATGATTTTTATAGAAAAAAAATATACCAGTGCGGGGGGAGGTCTTCATCCAAAAAAAAAAAACGTAAAAAGACATGATTTCAAAGATTTTTTCCCAAAACACCTACTTCAAAAAAAAATTGACTTGACCTTATAACCAGACCCCCTGTAATAATTATTGCAAAAGAGGATATCCGAACAAAGACAATGTTTAATTTGTAGCCCGTGGCAATCCGGCCAAAAGAGCAAATCCTAAAATTATTGCGCAAAATCCTAAATGAGAAATCATCGTATTATCCGTTTGGGGATGTAGCTCGTTTTGGTTCGTTTCCTTCTCGTGGCTCGAAATTACTTTTTCGTCCGATTTGACGCTGCTATCGCGCTGTTCGCGCTCGAGCCGCTGTTTGGCCGCGCTCTCCTTGATGTCTTTGACGAGATCGGGAAAAAGTTCGACAAACTTGAGTCGTTTGTAAATCAGCACAACCAAAAATTGAAATAAAAATTCATATGAACCGGCAAATTTTCGAACCCAGATGAACTATCACGTGAGTTATGGTTAGGGTCCCAATTACAGGGTGAGGTAATATAGATAATAAGCCGTTTTTTGGTGAGTTATATTCGCTCAGCGCACTCGCGAACCAAAAACGGCTTAGCATCTATATTACCTCACCCTGTAGGGGTAGGGTTAAGCCTAGGGTTCCAATATTGATCAGACAATTTTCATGTTTTATATGAACCTACAAATCCAACCCCCGTCCATATCCATTCCGCTGCAGCCCGTCCTTACTACCGTGTCGCAGTGTACTTACAAAATTCGTATTTCAATTTTTTGAATTGTGCTAATTTTCAAACGACCTGTTCATTTTTCAGGTTTTCGGCGGCCGAATTGCGCGCCAAACGGCGCCGTACGACGCTTGACGCCTCCATTGACCCATAGGTTGAAGACTCTTCGACCATAAATGACAAAAGTCCGGTTAGAATTGTGCCCACAGACCACGCCGGGTTCCATGTGTCCGGATGAAAGTCGGAAATTGATAGACTAAATTTGAGCGTAAAAAGACATTATTTTACAGATTTGTTCCCAAAAAGCATGTGATACAGGCTATATAGCCTATATAATATAGGTGTCTGAAATCAATATTTGACTCACCATAAACGCTGGTGAGTTTTGAAGCGACCATTTGGCGTCATCATAAATATGGATGGGGGTTTAAATGGAAATTCCTTGGGGAAGATAAGTTTGCCATGGAAATAACCCCCTTCGTACGGGGTGTCGATCGGACCTCGAACACTTTTTCTGGATTTAACTTTTTTTTCACAAAAGTGTCAAATTGAAAAGCTGAATTCTAAAGCAATGAAGAACATTTTTCTTAACTCCCAAGGGACACTGGGTCCCAATTTGGACTAGATTTAAATAATGTAACTCAGAATCTATCAAATAAAATTCAATTGAAACTACCAGAACCTGGGGGCCATTTTATACTTACATATTTTCCGAAAAATTGTTCCGAACGGAAAAATGGAGATGACCCCTTGGAATTGAGAAACTGTATATAATGCTGATTTATGCGAATGTGTTGAGGAAATTAAAATTTAACTTAAATATTAAATCCATTACAATAATGCCATACCAACATATTTGTGGGATCGGGCTAAAATAGTTGGCTAAGTTAAAAAAAAATGTCACAAAATATGGGGCGTTATACTTGTAAATATTTTTTCCGAAAATTCTAAGAAGTCTGGTGCTATATAAATTATATATAATGTTGAAATTTTAACTTGAAAACTCACAAGAAAATAACATTAGATATGAATATTACATTTTGTTTCAGAATTTAATGATTTCTTGGTTATTTGCTTTCATTTTAGTCGTAATCAAACTTTCGTCAATTATCGTAAGGTTGTGTAAATTCAGTTTTTCCTCCAAATAAGGACATTTTGATTCTCGAAAATGAAAAAAGCGTCCATATTGGCAGCAACGACTGTACAAATTTTAATAATACTTCCAAAAACCTCGGCATAGACCAATGGGACTGGTTCCTTCTTCAATCGCATGAAGTCATTTTTAAGCCGCATCATGGCCGTTACGGGCACCGATGATTTCGAACGCTGTGAACTCATGTTTTTTCTGTGAGATTTGCTGAAATGCATATTTTAAACACCAAATATTTCCTTTTTTCAATGAACTACTTGTCTTCGAGTTTAAAGTGCACCCTACAGTATGGGGTAAAATAACGTGCTTCTCGCTTTCTCAAATTTTCTATTCTAATAGGCTTAAACACTAGAAAAGCGAGAAGCGCGTTATTATACCTCATACTTTGACACATTAACAAAATTGTGTGGCTTTTCCTGTTCAATCAGTTTTCCGAAAAAAAACTTTTCCTGGGAATATTCAACATAGACTTGCGTTAATCCTTAACCCCTAAGGTGCCCTCAAAAACGTAAACAAGTAGATCAATTTTTAATTTTTGCATGCTACAGGACATGACACCGGTTCTATTTGTAAAATACTCGAAATTTCAAAAAATCTAAAACATGAACATTAGGAGTAGGATGCCCGGAACATTTTTTTCTAGCAAAATTTTTAAAAAATATTATGGTAAAAAAGACGCGATTTTTTCAGAACAAAAGTTAGATCTTGTTTTGCTTATCAACAAATTGAACCGCATATTTTTACAATTATTTAAATAATTTAAAACCTTAATTAATAATACTAAAATACCTCAGAAATAGGTAGGTAAAATTCCTGGTCAAATCGGCCAAAAAAAAAAGTAAGGAGTATTGTTTTGTGGCTTTCCACATATACCAAAACACGGGCCCCGAACACAAAAAAGTGGTCAAAAAATTCATAACACTAAAATTTACCTTCGTGGGGGGTAAAACAAATTTGTTTATTAGGGTTTTTTCTCTCTGTATATGGGCGAGCAGTTGCGAGCAGTGCTGATTTTGAGATATGAGATAGAGAATCAAAAATTACATACATTGTGATTTTAAAATTTTTGCCCAATTTATGCCGGGAATCTCTTTCGGTTAATATGGTGCTTCAAATACCGTAAAAAAGAGTTACACCAATATTCTAGAAACATTTAAATTGTACCAGAATTGTCATTTTAAAACTTTTGTGGATGAATTCACGATTTTATACCCCTTTAACCCCTATTTATTTGATTATTGGTTTGTGATATTGAATTTGAAGTAATGGATTTTTAGTACTCAACTCAAGGTCACATTCTAGAAAACTTTAATTCGAAATTAGTGGAAATTATTACCAATAATCACTATTTTAATCTTACCAATATAGATGTCTATATATCTTTTNAACCGCATATTTTTACAATAATTTAAATAATTTAAAACCTTAATTAATAATACTAAAATACCTCAGAAATAGGCCTTGAATAAAATATTAATACAACACATGTGTCATTTGTCACATTCAGTCCCCAATTTTTTTTAATCAGGAGTTGTAGTTTATTGAAGACTAGCATGTTCTGTTCTTCTACTTGATCATTTTGCGAATTGAACCGGTGTCCAGACAGAAACATAAAATTGACTTCTGGGCAATTAATTATTTATTGAATTACGACTCAATTAAAAAAAAAGTGAAATAATAATAAACATATGTACACACTGCCGAAATTATCACAATATTAATAAAAAGTACTATTTTTTAACAGATTTAAAGGGTAAGTCTAGTTTACAACAGTATAGGATGGCGACAGGATGATTTTACTCGTGACTCGACACATACAAAAATATGCGCCGAAATTCGAATTTTATGTTTGAAAATTTTATGTGCTGAAATTCTTGAAATAAAGAAATGAAAGATAATAAAAACAAAAAAGACCCGTAATGGGTATCATTGATACCGTATCAAGGAGTAACTTCATTGGCGTCTACAGGGGGTCTGTTTATAAGGTCAACTCAAAAGAAAAATACGTGGCCTTAACGCACTTTAAAAAATGATTTGACCTTATAACCATCTGAAAAAATGAGTATTTTTGCATCTCATTATACCGCGGGTTTTTTCGTTTGTCCACAAGTTGACCTTAATTATTCAAAAAATGTAAAAAAGACATGATTTCCTAGAGAAGAAAATGTGGCATCGGAGGGAGCAAAGTATATAAATTTTAAATAAAAATTGAAAAAAAAACACTGACATGACCTTATAGCGGTCAAATATCAGACCTAATAATCACATCAAGAATTTAACTCACGAATATAAACTGTTGTAACTAAATACTGAAAGGTAGTCTTAGTCATTTGAACTTGAACATAATATATTCTTCGCTTTTCATATGTACATTGGTTTACATATTTTAGGTCCCCAAAAAATTAACTCAATTCTGAATTTGTTCGGAGGGCCTTACAACGACAATACGAGGTACAGTCACGGATCTCTCAATGAGCACCCATATTAAGTGAATATTTTGAGTACTATTTTAAGACAGGCCTTTCTAGTAATATTTAGTTTTTTGTGATAAAGGACTTAAAAAACGGGGACATTTAGAGATCACTGACTGTAGTTAATAAATAATCGTACAACGCAATATCCGAGCTTTTAGGGTAAACAGAGACAGGCTCTTGTAAAAAATATCTGTTTGTCTAAATCGTCATGTTTTTCGGGGAAAAAAAGAAGATCAAAACATAATTCATTCTGAAACATGACATCGAAAGGCCACGAGTTCGATTCCCAGTACAAAAATACTTTTAGAGAGTCACAAACTTCAACAAATTTCCAAAGTGTTAATTGACGAAATTCAGTGCCAAAAATCTGAAATTTTCCGAATCAGTTCAGAATTAGGATGTAATTGCATTTGTAAATATGTGTAATTCCAAACACAAACATTTAGGACTTAAAATCAAAAATTCCAAGCTCCTGTGAATTCTAAGTTGGATTTGGATTTACCATTATCCAATTAACAATGGCACATGAACCGTTAATTCACGGATACAATTACAAGAAAAATTATAATTAGTAAATTATAAAATATTGTACTACTAAATTAAATAAAAAAGCGTGAAAATTAGAACTAATATATGTAAATATATGTAAATTACAGTATTATACTGAAGTTTTATTATAAACCCTACTTATTCAAGGGCACCAATTAACTCGTAGCCAGAGTCCCATAACAAATTTAGTCGCGTTATCCAATTGGTGGACTATTTATCGACGACGAGTTAATTTGTGAGAAATTCACCTCCGCAGCGCCCCTCGTGTTCTTTGTGAAAAAAATCCAGATAGACATGAATTATCTTCCAAAATAACTTGACCTTAGCGATCAAAATGTCTTATAACCAACCCCTGTTATTTTACCCTATCGATTATTTAACATATGATTCGGTACTTATTTTTAAAACTCCGTATCAATCATGATTTATAGTAAAATTGCGTCAAAAATAGACCAATCATCTGTGGCTGTTACCCGAAAAGGTTAATCTGAAAAAAAACTATCAAACAAAAACTTAAATTGAGCGCGGGTAGAAGAAAGCTTCAGTAATATAAAATAGCGGAATCAAGAAAGTTAACTGTTAAATATATTCAGAACTACCAGAAAAAAAGTTTCTTAAATGTCCGTTAGATTGAGGTGATGACAGTAATGCATCAACGAGATAATACATTTACAAGAAAAAAATACAAGGGATTAGTAATCCCGGATTACTTACTGAATTCGACGCAATTCTCATTTGACCGACTATTGCGTCGAATTCATGAGTAATTCATTATAATACGCATATCATCAACGATAAGAATTTTGTCAAAAGATTTCGGACATGTTAGGGTTGAAGCCGACATAAAAAATAATGTTCCAAAATAATTTAATAAAAAATGAGAATACGAGGAAGGTGGAGTTCAGTAACTATTTCTAGCAGGACAAATAACGGATACTTATTGTTAAGTTTTCAATTTCACTAAAAAGTTAACGCGGTAAGTTAACATAATAACTTAATTCAGGATGCACGATTGACGTTACGTGACGCGGGTTATATTTGGTCTTCATTTAAAAAAACGTAAAAAGACATGATTTTAAAAAATTTCCCCAAAAAGCATTATACTCAAAAAAACTGAATTGACCTTAGTGGTTAAAAACAGACTAGACCTTATAACGGCACAAATGACTGACCTTATAACCAACCCCCCTGTATGGTTTCTTAATTAACAAAAAAAATGAAATTAATGTTATGCGTTAACCAAAACAGCGTTAACATTTGTGAAGCAACGCATGATTATTATTGTTAGTATTTTTTTTTAAATTGGGCCTAAATTCGTAATCCTAAGAATTGCAACAGAACTGTTCAACAAGGTTTTTAGTATTTCTTTTTTTGTGGACAAAAAGGGTCTACGGGTTAAGGGATAATTTGGTCATTGTGTTCATTAATGCTGCGAAAACATGACTGGCATTTATGAAGAAATTCGTGTCACAAACAAAGTGTATAGTACAGTATGGGGTAAAATAACGTGCTTCTCGCTTTCTGAAATTTTGTAATCTAATAGACTTAAAAACTAGGAAAGCGAGAAGCGCGTTATTATACCTCATACTGTATTCTTATATTGTCTATTTATAAAAAAATTGTTGGAAGGCATAGTCACCATTTGACAGGAAAAGGGGCAGCATATTATATATGTACAAATATATGTAAATATATATATATTTCTTCGTTTAAAGTCTTAATTATTAAGGCACATTTATAAAGCAGCCTCACGAAATGTGTTTTAAGAAGTTTGGGTCAAGTCCTCATTGGCAGAGGCGTAATGATGATGTTATGATATGGAGAAAGTGCAATATGGAGAATATATTAGTTACTTTAGTTACATAAGGAGCAGAGCAGGAAGGGGGTACCATTACATGGGGTTTTTTTTTATCAGGGGCACTGAAATAAACTGATCAAGCAGACGTAAAATAGATTACTGACAACATGAGCCGAAGTGCGTAGGCTATTATATAGTACTGTATAATATTGCTTATAAAACTCGTTTATAGTGAAAGCGGGACAATAAATGACTCACAAAAAATGAGTCTTTGCCCGATTGACAAAGGAGCTTGATAAACAAAAAAGTGACGAGTAATCGAACTTTTAAAAAATGCATTATTCGTCACTTCTTTATGAGCCATTTAACGTCCGGCGTTGACAATAAACGGATTTTATATACTATAAGTTCAACTCATATTAAAATATCACGCGTTTTGTGCGTTGTAATTGACAATGACCTCTTAAATTTCATTTTTGAAGTACGAAATCATAATCCAAAAGTTTCTAAAAAGCTATTTTTCAATTGGCAAACGCATATGGCTAGCTCAACGTGTGGTCCACGCAAGTTAATGATAAAATTGTCACTATCGATATTTACTGGGCCAGCAGGGCTCGTAAAAAACCCGCAAATTTCCGTTGGTTGATGGATACATTAAATAACCGCCACAGTACAACCACAATTTCAAGTCAACATTCTTAAGGAGTCCGAATAAATCATTTAACTGTATTTTCGGAATTTTGTAGACAAACTACACGATAAGAAAAACTCAATTTGAAAAACAGAAAAA
The DNA here is from genome assembly GCA_004367875.1 of Oikopleura albicans. NCBI lineage: Eukaryota > Metazoa > Chordata > Appendicularia > Copelata > Oikopleuridae > Oikopleura > Oikopleura albicans. Next base: position 57,893 of record SCLG01000425.1, read on the forward strand.
AATGTATGACGACTTTTGTTTTCAACCAAAAAAATAAGTACATTTAAGGCAAAATACCCCCTTCCTATACTCCTTAACTCATGTAACAAGTTATCCAGTTTGTACAGTGTGGGGTAAAATAACGTGCTTCTCGCTTTCTCAAATTTTGTATTCTAATGGGCTAAAAACTAGAAAATCGAGCAGCGCGTTATTATACCTCGCACTGCGTTTTATACCAATTCATACTGTGTTCTCACGGTTCAACCGAGTCAATATTTGGGTATCTCTTGCGGAACCTAGCGACATCATCTTTGAACAGTAGGGGGTCCAGCCGCAGTTCACTTGACTGTAGGGGCATCACGCCAAAATCATCAACAAACGCGTTTATACAGCGTTGACGCTCCTGAAAGTGGGAGGCGTTATCCCAGCGGGATGCCAATTTCCCCAGAATGGGCTGTACTTCCGAACCCTCGACCCGCGTCATGTACTGCTTCTTTTGGGTGACCTTTATTGGAGGCAGGCCGGTCACATCGGAAACGAGAAAATTCATCAGAATATCTTCACAGTTGGCGTACTGGTTGACGCGCTCGAGAGCAGTTCCCGGAATTTGTTGAAAGAGACGGAGATAGTAGCGGTGAAGAAAAGCAGCTCCGGTTAATACAATACTATATTCATTACCCCACTTTGAAGTATATGCCCATTTTAACGTTGAAGTTTTGCGTAGGTAATGCCTCTAAAAAGAAAAAAAAAACTTTGACGGCTTTTTTTAAGAGGCCAACAATTTTGGTCAAATTTTTCAGTATGATAGAGTTATCGAAATAAAATATTTTTTTTTTGCATCTGATCACAAAAGGTCTTGACACAAAGGACATGAAAATTGACCCATTGAGTAAGTAAGGGTCACGAATTTCAATCGTGGTGGAAATTTTGTTATATGACCCCTCTAGGGTGTCACATTACAACTTGCTTGAAATGGGCCCTTATGGCCCTTATTCGATCTGATTTTTAACGGCGATCACGACTATGCTATTTTAAAATTCTCAAACTTGAAATTTGACCAAAATTGTTCGCCTATTAAAAAAGGCGTCTTTACAATTGGAATCAAGTTTTGCCAATAATATTTTTAAGGCTTAATTAATGTTTAACACGTTGAACTCACCCTAGACGGAAAGCCAACAATGCGATGAGGAAAGGTTTGCCAGACCGAAAATGCGAAATTTATTTCTTCTTGGTTGAGTGTAACGTCATTGTCAAGCGAAAGCACCGCGTCATATTTGATGGCCGCGTGAGGATACATGCGCGATGTCATTAGGAGTTTTTCATCACGCAAAAGTAAAAAATCGCGACCGTCTGGCGCCTCTGGCCACCTCGTCTCGCCAGGTGGCGAATGTTCACAAGCCCATAACACAATTACTTGACCACTTAATACCCGGTTACAAAAAGCTTAAAAAGACACCATTTGAACCATTGTTTCCCAATAGCATGCTTCTCAAAGAAACTGAGGTCGCTTTTTTTAAGACCGTCTTAAGAATTACTTTTTTTGAAACGACTATGGCGGGAAACCAAGAAAGATATTGACAAACGGTTTTTGACATGGAACTGGACAGGCTTGAGGCTAAAATGTTTGATACTTGGTACTTCGGGTTTTGGTTCCGGTCCAAAAAATTTTAACCCCAAAACTTTCCAGTTCCATGTCAAAAACCGTTTGTCAATAACTTTCTTGGTTTTCTCGCAATATTCGTTTCAAAAAAAGTAATTCTTGAGACAGTCTTCATTTTAAAAAAAACGTAAAAAGACATGATTTTAAAGATTTTTCCCCAAAAAGCATGCTACTCAAAAAAAAACTGACTTGACCTTAGTGCCTGAAAAACTGACTTGACCTTAGTGCAAAGAAACTGACTTGACCTTAGTGCAAAGAAACTGACTTGACGTTATAACGGCACAAATGGCTGACCTTATAACCAACCCCCCTGTACCATTATAATGTCTTCGTTGTTTTTGGCCCCAATACGATGCGTGGGAACCTATTGGCCCTATAGCGTTTTATGACAAAAGGCAAATAAATATTTTTGTAACCGTTAGCAATTATCTGATTTCCACAAGCTCTTTATTAGTTTAATGATTGGGGATGCTGAAGAAGGCACAGTTTGAACTGCATGAATTATAGCGGTGAACCTCTGGGTAACTTGAATGCCGCGGGATTCGTGATAAAAGGGAGTTTCCCGCGGGCGCAAATTGGGCACAATAGCGAGCGCGCCCGGCGTCGAATTCCAGACAAACGTGCCGCGGGCATCGTGCGGGAAAATGCGCTCTCGAATAATTTCAAGCGTCGTCCGAATGATTTGATCAACCGAACTAAAGTACATATTGTACAGACTGGCGCCCTGTTGACGCATGCGCAAAATGGCGTCTGGGGAAATATCGGCCAAGTGATGGCCAAGTTCAATCAACAGCCGCTCGTCCCAACTTATCACAGCTTTGCCCCAATCAATAACCTCACTTTTTACCGAATGAATATATTAAAAGTTGAAACAAAAACAATTTCATTCAAAATTAAACGGGCTAAGGAGATATTCACCCAGAAAAAAGCGTAAAAAGACATGATTTTAAAGTTTTTTCCCAAAACATGCTTTGACAACTTTTTTGACCGTAGTCTGCAAAAAAAAACTGACTTGACCTTTTCACGGTCGCAACTCGAGACCTTATAACCAAACCCCTGTATATTTTCCTTAGAAGTAATGATCATGTTTACTTTTTAATGCCATCGTTTTTGTTTAATTTGTTGTTTAACTGTTTTAATACATACAGTTGGTTTAGTAACGAGTTGACACTTTCATTTCCGATTTTTTCGTCAACAACTGTCACTTCGTTCCGTCACTTTTGCCCATATTTGGCTATGTTTGCCCAAAAAACTCCCAAAAGTGTCACTTCGTTCCAAACTGTGAACTTGTTACGTGTCAACTCGTTACTCCACCAACTGTATTAGCAATTTTAAATTTCAAAATTTTCACAATTGTGTTCACATTTTCAATGAATGCATGATGGGTAAGGAAATTTTCGATAAAAAAATATGTGCAGACGGCCCTGAAAGGCAAGACCCAGTCGTTTGCGAGCACAACTGGAACACATGCCTGCTGTAGCGTTTCAATAAACCGAAACGAGCCGAGTCGCCGCCCACGCGGTACTAGACAAAATGTTGAATTCTGCAAGAGCTGAATATAATCCCATTTTTCGTATTCGGCATTGTCGGTAAGGCACTTATCAAGACACTTTTCGTCGGGACAGAGTTTCTCCCAATCCTTCCCGTGCCGGCATGTGGTCAACATTACCGATTTCGCACCGTCATGAAGATGAAATAACGAATTACGCGTTTCCGATCCGATTCCATTTAGATAACGTTTACCTTTATACAAAATTACTCAAAAGTATGACAAGTTGTTTTTAATCGCTTCAAAACCCCATTCTGTCTTAAAGTTAGGTGCTTTAAGATGAGATGAAAATCAACATAGACTACAGTCCATGCGCGCACAACGCGAAACTTTCACTTGGCCAAAACCTGTCGCGTTGTGTGCGCACTGTAGCGTTGTGCGCGCACTGTCGCGTTGTGTGCACAACAATCACTCAATCCCTTACAAGGTATAAAATAGTGTTTTTTTTGCTGTTTTTGAAGACAAGTTTTTGAAGGCGATTTTATTTTTAGCCACCCTTGGTTTGGTAAACCTGGAAAGTTTGAACATTAAACTCTTAAATTTTTTTCCTCCGAAAGTCCCAGACGGCTACCATCACTGATCAGTGATGGCGATAAAAAAATCGACAAAAAAACTCTGAATTAAAAAAATTCACCGTTTCTAAACTAAATCTACTTTTGCTTCATTTTCGCAATGAATAATTTATATTTTTTACAAAATGGATTTTTTCAAAAGAAAAAAAGTGTCGCGTTGTGTGCACACTTTTCATTAGGTCAAAACCTGTCGCGTTGTGTGCGCACTGTCGCGTTGTGCGCGCATGGACTGTAATCTATTTTCCAGCCGACAAAAAACATCTCATGCGAACTTAATCTATGAAAAACAAATGATTTTTATGTTGAGAAATTTTCCTTTGAATGACATCAAATGTTGCCCCAAAGGGGACCATTGGCCAACTTTCATTTCGGCGAGATGTCGGCCCCTAACCGGGTGACTTTCGCCCCATAACGGCAGCGAAATGTCAAACCCATTTCGATATTTTTTTGTACTTATTGATGCTTTTGCCAAAATCGCGTAACCAAGGTCAAAGCCAAGCTCTTCAAGGTATTCGGGCCACGTGCCGGAATAAAGATTAAACACCAAATGATTGCGACCGTGATTCCATGTCGGGACACTTTGAAGTCGCCCGGCAAAATTTGTCACAAATCGTTCTTTGGAAAGAGGGTCACGATCTACCGAGTCGATCGTTAAAACTAAAAAAACATTTAATTTAACATGTGTTAACATTGTGTACAGGGGTTGGTTATAACTTGGTTGACTCGACCTTATAACGGCACAAATGGCTGACCTTATAAACAACCCCCCTGTACAATCCTTTAGGAATCCATTAATGACGCCTTATATTACATGTAAAAATGTAAAAAACGTACGAAAGGAACATATTTTTAATATTACGATTTCGTTGTTTTAACAATAAACTTCAAACTTGGTATACGAAATTTGCTCATGTTAACTGGTCAAAGATTCTAAAAACCATTAATCTGGTTATATAATCGAGCCTTAAATAACTTACATGACGCACTTTTGAAAAAATGACGTGACTTTATAATTATGTGGGGAGCACGGCAGACGTCGGAGAGAGGTCATAATCTATCAGAAAGGCGAACAAGACATGATTTCAGTAGTTAACTAGCCGTGATTTTTTAACTTAAACTCAAATCATACTTCTGGTGCTCCCCGAAAACGATTGAGTACATCCCTGAGCACTAATCTGGACATTTTTCCAGATCTTTCATCGTCCCTAAAGTCCCCTTTTGTAATTTTCCGAAAAGCTTGGGTTTCTCGAGCGTTTTTAAACACCATATTTTGTCGAATAAAGCTGTGTGTTTTGTTTAAATACACTCTTATGATATAATGTACTCTGATGATAACAAACTACTAATAAGAACATTTTTATAGCAACAAAGACCATGTTCTAGAAAGAAGTGATAAAATTCTAGAACATGGTCTTTGTTGTTTTTATTATAGTTATACCTCTTTTAATTCATTATAAAAAATATGGATAGCCTTCGCACATTGTTTATCACTTTACAAGCCGGCGAACACGAGCCAAAAAATACCAAAAAAGATATAAAGGTTTGAAACAAATATAATCGTAATACATAAGATCAATAGAAAATCATTTAGGAATTTTCCTGTGAAGTATGTGGTTTGGTAGACCATGTAAATCATAAATGACCGGCATGTGCTCAGTCACGAGAGCAAAATTATATACCCTGTAATAACACACCTTTACAGTGCAACTTTCCTAAACCATATATTCTGCTTTAACACTTTTTATGTTACAATTAGAATAAGAAATGGAAACAAACTTGAAAAATATGCGATTGCGGCCAATCAATAAAAGACATTGCGGTACGGCGGGACATCAATTGGGGAATCAAATAAGGGAGCAAAAACAAACTTTGGATTTCAAACGGCGGGAACTATTGGACATAACTTATGTCACATAAAACAAAACGAACGAAAAAAAACGAAATTAAATAAAATGATGAATAGGATTCGAACAAGAATATACAACGAAGAAGCGGACCATGATCAATTGGAATATATAAATGATGTAGAATTATAATTTACTATATTATTTACTTTATTAATAAATATATATTTTCATAAAAATTGCTCTCTAGCGCCAGCACGTGTCATGATAGAAATATTTTAACATTTTTTCTAGACTCCTTGTGTCATGGTTACCCTATTATATTCCAAGTTTGCACTTTCCCACAAAAACATTTTTTTTTAAATTCGAGAATTAGTCGCGTTATCAAATGTTTTTTTTCAATTTTCTCAGTTCAGAAAATTTGAAAGTGAGAAGTTGTGTTTTTGTGGTCAAATCAACCAAAAAGCGTCCAAGGGTGGTCGGGAGCTTCCGAATGTATGTCTATTCCATTCAAGGCCATCGATTTGCTTATTGTGAAAATTACGAACGATCAGGTTGTACTAAATAATTTTGTGGCGCACCGGAAGTATGATTTGAGTTTTAAAGTTAAAAAATCACGGCTAGTTAACTACTGATTTCATTTCATCTTCATTTCATTTTATGATTTTAAACTGACTTGACCTTAAAATTTATAGGTTATGATTCATAACTTATGAAGGTCAAAATGTTAAAAAAATAAAAATTATCAGTAAGAAATTATGATATTAGATTTACAGCCCTACGTTTATCAATCGCTATTAACGCGCTTAGACGTATAGGGAGGCCTGGTTACAAGGTCAGGTTATAACCAGACTCCCTGTACGTTATTATAATTTTTGAAATGTTTGAGATGACGTGATATAAGTTTAAAAAAAAAATACCTTTAATACACGCTTTTTCTGGGTCAGTTGTATAATGAGGTGAGCGACGAATGGAATCCAAAATTTTTTGGTAGTTTTTTGACAGGGGGCCATATTCATCTTGAGGCGGGTAGACATATACAGTAAAGCCATACTTTTTACAATTATAATCATCAAAGCAGTTGTCCATGCGACATCGGGTCAGGTCGGTGGCATCATCGATGGAAGTGACCCTTGGCGGCGGTGATCTTAGGGCGTCCAACCCCTCCTCGAACGCTGCCGATGGCTCGTAAACGTCGACCGAACGCTTTGCACGGACGGACGCACCATTACCATTGATCGCAGGTCGTGCGTGCCAATGGACGATAAAGATAACTAAAAAGAAAAATTACAGGGGCTGGTTATAAGGTGAGAGTCTCACCGTGAGACCCAAAATTTTTATTAATGCACAATAAAAAACTGACAAGTTATAAGTATAAACATTTGAAAATTACTGTTGGAAAAAAGTTCAAAAAGACATGATTTTTATAGAAAAAAGTGTAAAAATACATGATTCCTATAGAAAAAAAATATACCAGGGGAAGGTATTCACCCTTATAACTTATTTTTTTGCAGAAAAATGACACTTTTTTTGTAGAAAAATGAGTTTTTTCCTACCTAGGGGTTAAAATGGGAAAAGTGTATATAAACTTTTTTTATCAGCTCTACATCCTATTATGTCTAATTATTTTATTTGGGCAGTTTTTTTTTTTGGAAAAAACANATGTTTGAGATGACGTGATATAAGTTTAAAAAAAAAATACCTTTAATACACGCTTTTTCTGGGTCAGTTGTATAATGAGGTGAGCGACGAATGGAATCCAAAATTTTTTGGTAGTTTTTTGACAGGGGGCCATATTCATCTTGAGGCGGGTAGACATATACAGTAAAGCCATACTTTTTACAATTATAATCATCAAAGCAGTTGTCCATGCGACATCGGGTCAAGTCGGTGGCATCATCGATGGAAGTGACCCGAGGCGGCGGTGACCTTAGGGCGTCCAACCCCTCCTCGAACGCCGCCGATGGCTCGTAAACGTCGACCGAACGCTTTGCACGGACGGACGCACCATTACCATTGATCGCAGGTCGTGCGTGCCAATGGACGATAAAGATAACTAAAAAGAAAAATTACAGGGGCTGGTTANTATCAGCTCTACATCCTATTATGTCTATTTACAGTCCTTAACCATTTATCGGACGCTTACTCATTTATCCGACGATTTTTGGCCAAAATAGGGTCATTCTAATAAAAAAATGACATCTTTTGTGACGATTCTCATTTATCGGACGCTATTTTCAAGAACCGAAAACGTCCGATAAATGGTTAAGGACTGTATGTGATTTGGGCAGTTTTTTTTTTGGAAAAACAGGATTTCCATGTGTTCACCCTAAACCCCACTCTCCCGAAAAAAATGAGATTATTTTTGACTCACCAACAAAGACGAGAATAAGCGTTAATCCATATCGTTTTATACAACGCATGCGATATCGCATTCAATAGCCTCGCAAGCAATTTAATACCATCTAAAAGTGAAATATGAATTAGGCGTTATCTTGGTTAAACTTCATTCCTTGAAGACAAATAAATAAACTGAACTTTGTGTTGGTAATACTTCAAATGACTTAATTGACAAATGCGTTTTTTTAAATAATTTTATGTTTAAAAACTTTAGATATACGCATGGGTTGGCAGGGCTATGCCGAAAAAAGCGTAAACCTAAGTGGGACCCAATAACTTAAGTGAAGGCTTTTTAAGGCTTCCTCATAATGAACTTGATTCTTATAGCAACTCAACCAATAACAAGATAGATTCACGGGTAAATCTGTTTTGCGATTGGCCGACGAGCAAAACCCAAAGTTCATTATCGACTTCAGCGGAAAAAATTTGCGATTCAAATGATTTATTACAGCTACTGGTGTGAGAAAAAAAGTGTCACCGAGCACATTTCGCTTGTAGGTTTAAAACAATACTCGGTCTTATCTATTGTGATACCTGACGACCCACACCAGTATCTATAAATTATACGGTAAATTGTACTCAGATGTAGTCCAATTCTGGGAAGCTTTAAAAAATCCCGGAATCGGACTACCCCCTGAAAACATTGAGACATTTTGTATAAGGCATTTGTCAAATCGGGCATATGTAAGTCTACGCAATATTGTGTTGATCAAAATCAGTCAATGATTTTAGGTAACAGCTAGCAAAGAAAAAACAAATAACGGATAGGATATTCCTCTAAATATTTGCAACATGATCATACTCGGCAAATGAAGTGCAAGCGCGCACTTTATATGGCACCGCTGATTTAGTGATATTATGGGCGATTTCGTGCAAAGCGGGCTCGGGCGAGGAAAGCGCTTTCTCCGTCTCCTCCTCGATGTGCTTTTTGATTTCTTTGTCGATAGCTTTGATTTGGTCGACGGTCACCAATCCTGCATCTAAACAACGCTTACGGAAGGAAGTAATCGGATCAACCGTTTTCTTCATCGTTTGAACCTAAAAATATGTTTTTAAAATGATTTAATAGACTTTCATATGAAATAAGGCAACAAAAAAAATGAAAAAAGACATGATTTCTATAAAAGAAATTATTACCCTAGCTTTTTACCCGTGTCGTTTTTAATGTGTCGTTATAAATTTACACCCAAATAAGTTAAAACGACATGATTTATCCTGAAAAAAACTGAGTTGACCTTATAACGGCAAAAATGGCTGACCTAATAACCAACCCCCTTGTAATTTTAAAAACGTGTTTAATAGCATGCTTTTGATTTTATCTTAGTCTCAAAAAGAGCATAAGACTTTATAACAGACCTTCTAACCAACCCTCCCTGTAGCATGTGGGAAAAAACTGACTTGAAAAAGACATGATTTATATTGAAAAAACTCAAGTTAGTTGGACTTTATAACAGTCATAACTTCAGACCTTAGAACCAAACCCCATAAACGCACTTATGTAGCACAGTTATCTAAAGAACAGCCTTATTTGGTCAGTGTTCCGCCTACGCACTTTCTTGCAGGTTTTTAATACTTTTGCAGAACTTTAACCACACCTATGAAACAACGTACAGGGGTGTTGATTATAAGTTGAGGGTCTAAAAAAATGACTTGACCTTACAACGGTCAGAATGGCTGACCTTATAAACAACCACCCCTATAGCAACCCAGCATTCCATTAGAGTTTATTCGATGATTCTCTATTTGTCGACATTGATTTGAGAGTCTGTAAAAAAAAAATTTTTTTCCATCTATGTAAATTTGTCCAAAATCAATATTGTCGCAAAATATGTTTTTAAAAATCGCTTTCTCTCTTTAAAAAAAGTGCGGCACTTGCCTTAATCGAAATAAAACAAAATAAGACATTTATTGACACCAACATGTAACCACATTCACATCATATAGTAATCACATCGAAAACATTCCGATAAAGTTGTTTAAATTGATACGACAACGAAACAGTCTGACGATTATTTATCTTTCCAGATTTACAGACATTGACATAATTTCATTTCTATTTGGTTTCCCTTTGAAAAATTATTGAGCTTAACCCCTAAGCACGATTATTTAGCACATCCCTGAGCACGATGTTTGTCCGGCCCCTTATTTACTTTTCTCTAATCGTAGGTAATTTCACATACACAATAAGAAAATTGATGGTCCTGAATCGAATAAGCATACTCTTGAACGTTCCCCGACCACCCTTGGACACTTTGTGGTCGATTTGACCACAAAAAAACACAAACTCACAAACGGTTAACCGGGTGACGTACGCAGTTTATTTTTGCAGGCTAGGTGTTAAGGAAAAACATAAAACAATAAATGCATTTTATGTTGATTCAAGATGACCTTATAACGTTATAATTTAGAACAGTCACAACTTCTGACCTTATAACCAAACCCCCGTATAAATATAAAATGAGAAATAATGTACCTCATCTCGAGTACGGTAGCTTGTGCCAGGGTCGGACATTGAATGACCATGGTATCTATATGTTTTGAGTTCCATCATGAGCGGTCCGTTTTCGAGAACGAACTCTTTAGCCCATCTGGTGGCCTCGCGGACCGCAATAACATCCATACCGTCGACTAGAATGCCGGGAATGTATCCGGCCCGTTTGTAAAATTCGGTCGAGGCCGAGTGGCGGTCCACACTTGTGCCCATACCGTACTGATTATTCTCGCAGACGAAGATGGCGGGCAAATTCCACAATTTTGACATGTTAAAGGCTTCAAAAAGTTGACCCTGAGAGGCTGCACCGTCGCCATAAATTGAAATTGAAATTCCGCCATTGTCTGAGTACTGTTGGTTCCAGGCCAAGCCGGCGCCGAGTGGTACTTGGGCACCAACGATACCGTTACCTTTAAAATGTTTGTTTAATATTGAAATAAGCTCTAAGTTTTCCCGATCTACTTGTTGCTAAAAAAATCAAATTCATAAATATTTTCTACGAGCCCCCATAGACTACTTTTG
>SCLG01000425.1:86098-99088 GCA_004367875.1 Oikopleura albicans
AAACTCAGGTGAAACTTTACCCGACCTGGTAACCCTAAAATCGTTGTCCAACCCGCGGGTTAAATTCGGGTTGGAATCCAATTGTCGGCCTCTGGTCTAGAAGACCTTACGCTCAAAAAAGGCTCTTAAAATTGCTTATACCGGCACACATGTCAGATATTATACCTTATAAGTTATAAGGTATAATATCTGACATGTGTTATAACCAGTTATAAGTTATAACCAGTGCCCTTGGAATTCCGGTACCGGATACCAACCGATCCAGCCTTAATGACAACCTTTAAAGGCGAAGTTCATTTTTTTTCGTTATGATTATTAGTAGTAGCAGAAACAGACTGTTAAAAAATCTACAAATGTAATTACATATAGGATTCGATTGTTGTAGGGACTAGGCTGTCCCAAGCTTTTGAGTATGGGAATACCAGTAACAATATGGAAAATCCAGAATATACATCTTGTAGCTTTTTCAGAACTATTTTCAAAAACAAAATATTTTTCGAAAATTTTGCGTAGGTTGAAATTAACTCAAATTTTTTTTTTTCTAGAAGTCCTCAAAAGGGGTCTCAAATGAAAGCCCTTGATTCACTGATTACGAATATACTTATATTGATTGTTTAAACAATCAATATCGCCCCTAGGGGTTAAAATTAGACTTTGCTGTAATGAAATTTTGGATCATGCTCTATCACCTGGTATTTTTTTTTAATTTTGAGACCCTCCAAAAAAGCTTGGGACAGCCTAGAAGGGACGTCACATTTTGAGAACTGACACCCGACTTCGACAAGAACCCCCGGTCAAATTCGATTATTATTAACGTGTGCTAGGAAGAACTGCATAATTTGATATATAATTATACAGTTGATGGAGAATAGAAAAAATATACCGGACTCGTTTTTAATATTTTTTTATTATTATTTTATTTGGTTGTATAGTGACTATAATATACAGTCGCTGCGCTCCATACGGACATCCCCCCCCATAAAGACACTTTCTAGAATTGCGCCCAATAAAGACAAATTCGTGTAACTGATACTTTAAATGTCATTAATTTTACTGAACCCTTAAAGGGCCTTTTGATCACAATTTATGTCTATATAGAGCGCATAAACTGTAGTCAGAAAAAATGAATATATATATATATTGATTGCACAATGGTTGAGCATTTCTCCGGCTCATTATTGGAACGTAATATTTAACAAAATATAACAAAGATGTTTTGAACTAAATGGGTTAAAAACGCCTATATTTACAGATTCATACTAATAAGTTAATTCAGTGGACGCATTATTTCGACGGTGGGATTTTTTTTTCGTGAATGATAGTGTATACACAGGTTACCTTAACTCTTGGGGGTCACCGTGTGGCGATCGTCACACAACGGACTAGTTGCCTTGATATCTCATCATAACGGCCTCAAATCAAAAATCGCTGATAGACGGGTCAAACCAAATTTTTTGGAGAAAATTTTGGAACAAAAATTGGAGACATCTGATGGTTTTTTGTATAGGTCTTCGTCTTGAAATGTTAAAAAGACATGATTATAAAACCTTTATTTGCACTTTTCCCCAAAAAAAATGACTTGACCTTATAACCAACCCTTTTAAAAACCATTTTTAGCAGTTTTTCGGCAAAAAATATGACTTGACCTTATAACCAACCCTTTTAAAAAGCATTTTTAGCAGTTTTTCGGCCAAAAATATTACTTGACCTTATAACCAACCATCACTCAACTAACTTGACCTAATAACGGCACGAATGGCTGACCTTATAACCAACCCCCTGTACATGTACATATAATCATCTCAATATAAAATTCCCCACCATAAAAGCGTCGCGACCACAATTTAACGCGCACTGTCATTTATTTATTTATTTTTCTTATGTATCGTGTTATTGCCATGATTCTGACGGAAAATTATTAACAACGGTGTCGGTGTTAATCGGCTGACCATCCAGTTTATATGAAATGCGCACTTTCATTTTAAGCGCAACTTTATTAGGATTATTGACGCGGATTTGTTGGGAAATGGCGCCGCCGGGTGGTAGGGCGTTACCCGACGCCGGCGCGAGTTGAATTTGAAGTTGTTTTGGCACAGCCGCTTGGAATACGAATTCGGTGATGCTGGAGGCGAGGGTAGTGTTCGAGGCGGTTAATTGAATAGCTAGAACAGGGTTCGAAATTTTCGTCGTAATCATCAATTTCAGCTAAATACGTTTTAACTGACCAATATGTTTCAATTGGAATACAGGGGGTCATATAACCCTTGAAAACGAGTTCGATGGAGCACTTTTTTCGATTTATGTCAAGGTCACCTAGAAATCAGCCGGAAGTGCCGGCACTCCAAGATAACACTATATTCTCAGTACTAGGTTATGAAAATCATTGATAACCCTGACTTTTCACAAGATTACGCGACACTGATGATAAATCGAGTACGCTGAACTTGAATTTGGTGTCATATTTCTCATTTAGGGGGGTCAAATTACAGAATTTCTAAAATTAATGCTATCTAAACGATTGACATGCCATTCGATAAGATTTTTATTACTGATTACGAATTAACAACCTAAAAATTGAAAACTTGTAATTTGACACCCTTTTGGCCCCAAAAAGGGTCAAATTGCACGTTTTCGAAAAAACAACGTAACGGCACGATAGACATATCTTTCGACCTGGTTTTTTGCACTGATTCATAATATATCATTCGGAACATATGGAAAAGGCAAATGAAAAATGAAAAAATTTCCCGAAACAAAGCATTTTTGAACTTCACAATATTAGTGCTGTATTAAAGCTTTTACGAGAAACGCTTGTTTTTATTAATAAAATAGTGGAATTCATTTATGTACTATTTTATGTTTGCAAAAATTTCGAACCCTGAGCTAGAACATTTGAATCACTCCTGTTGAAGCTAAAGCCAATATTTATTTGGTCATTACTCCAGGCGGTTATGGGCGGAATTGAGGGCGCTTGTTGCTGAATCGGGGCCGTAGTGCCACCGTTAACAAGCCCACCCATAAGTTCATTTAACCCGTTGGCGACCGGTGCACTGTTTTGTGTCGGCATGGACGGCNATAGAGCGCATGAACTGTAGTCAGAAAAAATGAATATATATATATATTGATTGCACAATGGTTGAGCATTTCTCCGGCTCATTATTGGAACGTAATATTTAACAAAATATAACAAAGATGTTTTGAACTAAATGGGTTAAAAACGCCTATATTTACAGATTCATACTAATAAGTTAATTCAGTGGACGCATTATTTCGACGATGGGAATTTTTTTTTTTCGTGAGAGATAGTGTATACACAGGTAACCTTAACTCTTGGGGGTCACCGAGTGACGATCGTCACACCACAGCCTATTTGCCTTTATATCTCATCAAAACGGCCTTAAATCAAAAATCGCTGATAGACGCATCAAACCAAATTTTTTGGAGAAAATTTTGGAACAAAAATTGGAGAAATCTGATGGTTTTTCTACTGGTATAAATGGATTCTTCATGGTCGAGTATCCCGTATAACAATCTTTGCAAAGAATTTTATCCCTTAAAAGGCGATAACTGACTTGTGTGATGATCATCACACTTCCGGGTTATACGAACACCTGTGACCCACGCGAGTTAAGGTTCTAAAGAACTAAACAAAAATCGTGATTTTGTGAAACGTAGATCGAATACATGTACTTATACAGGGGTGTTAGTTATAAAGCCAATCCCAAACAACTTGACTTTACCCTTCCAAATATTTCTTTGCGTAATTAGCCAAGGTCTTCATTAAAAAAAAACGTAAAAAGACATGATTTTAAATTTTTCCCCAAAATGCATGATACTCAAAAAAAACTGACTTGACCTTAGTGCCTGAAAAAACTGACTTGACCTTATAACGGCACAACTGGCTGACCTTACAACCAACCATCCTTGTAAACGATTTACGGTAAAACTAAGCACTGCGGTTAACCCCTCACGAACAAAAATACCTCACCATAATTTTAACCCTCGGTTCCCATACATGTACACATTATCATCTCGATATAAAATTCCCCACCATAAAAGCGTCGCGACCACAATTTAACGCGCACTGTCATTTATTTATTTATTTTTTCTTATTTATCGTGTTATTGCCATGATTCTGACGGAAAATTATTAACAACGGTGTCGGTGTTAATCGGCTGACCATCCAGTTTATATGAAATGCGCACTTTCATTTTAAGCGCAACTTTATTAGGATTATTGACGCGGATTTGTTGGGAAATGGCGCCGCCGGGTGGTAGGGCGTTACCCGACGCCGGCGCGAGTTGAATTTGAAGTTGTTTTGGCACAGCCGCTTGGAATACGAATTCGGTGATGCTGGAGGCGAGGGTAGTGTTCGAGGCGGTTAATTGAATAGCTAGAACAGGGTTCGAAATTGTCGTCTTAATTATCAATATATCAAATTATTTGAAGTTGTTAATTTTAGGTCTTCGCCCAAAAAAAGTGAAAAAGAAATGATTTACCTTGAAAAAAAACTGTCTTTACCTAAGTGCAAAAAAACTGACTTGACCTTATAACGGCACAAATGGCTGACCTTATAACCAACCCCCTGTCGGTGACCTATTATTGAAATTTCAACTGAATACGTTTTAAATGATCAATATGTTTCAATTGGAATACAGGGGGTCTGGTTATAAGGTCATGCGCAAAAAAACTGAGTTGAACTTATAACCATTTTTTTTTTGAAAAAAGACATGATTTTATAGAAATAAAAGTGTAAAAAGACATGATTCTATATCTATAGCATTCAGTAATTTTTCTCTAGACAAAATGTGCCAAAAAATTGACTTGATCTTGTAAAGGTCACACCTTGACCTTATAACCAGACCCACTTGTATGTTTCAACTGAAATTTCACTTGAAATTTAAGTCATAAACAGATACACCTTAGACCACCACAAACAGTAAAAAGCCAGACAGGTTTTTTCCTAACAACATGTTTTTTTTTTGGAAAATGCAAATGAATAATGCAAAAAATTCGTTGAATTAATTCATGTACTATTTTTTGTTTGCAAAAATTTCGAACCCTGAGCTAGAACATTTGAATCACTCCTGTTGAAGCTAAAGCCAATATTTATTTGGTCATTACTCCAGGCGGTTATGGGCGGAATTGAGGGCGCTTGTTGCTGAATCGGGGCCGTAGTGCCACCGTTAACAAGCCCACCCATAAGTTCATTTAACCCGTTGGCGACCGGTGCACTGTTTTGNTGATTCATAATATATCATTCGGAACATATGGAAAAGGCAAATGAAAAATGAAAAAATTTCCCGAAACAAAGCATTTTTGAACTTCACAATATTAGTGCTGTATTAAAGCTTTTACGAGAAACGCTTGTTTTTATTAATAAAATAGTGGAATTCATTTATGTACTATTTTATGTTTGCAAAAATTTCGAACCCTGAGCTAGAACATTTGAATCACTCCTGTTGAAGCTAAAGCCAATATTTATTTGGTCATTACTCCAGGCGGTTATGGGCGGAATTGAGGGCGCTTGTTGCTGAATCGGGGCCGTAGTGCCACCGTTAACAAGCCCACCCATAAGTTCATTTAACCCGTTGGCGACCGGTGCACTGTTTTGCGTGGGCATGGACGGCGAGTCATCCAGCAGATCGACAAGACTATTTAAATTTGATGCGGCCGGTGCCGAGTTAACCGGCGCCGATACCGTTGTTGAAATGCCGATTAGATCATCCAGGGCGTTTACCGGTTTTGAAGCTGGAGCTTCCAATATTTGACCGGAATTCTCGGCATAATTACGTTGCTCATCAGTTTTTTCAAATAAAGGCATGCGTTCCAATACACCTGGCCGTAAATTATCATGCTAAAAAGCAAACATGAATTTTGATAAAAAGTTTTTTTTCAATTTGGAGATAAGTAGAAATACAGGAGGTCTTATTGATAAGGCCAAAGTTTTCACTCAAAAAAAAAACTCAAAAAAGACATGATTTTAAAGAAAATTTTTTAAGTGTTTTTCGACCAAAAAATATGACTTGAGCTTATAACCAACCATTATTAAAAGCATTTTGAACGGTTTTTCGACCAAATATATGACTTGACCTTATAACCAACCATTTTTAGAGCATTTTGAACAGTTTTCGACTTGACCTTATAACCAACCACTACGTATAAAAAAATCACCGAAAAAAATGTTCAAAAAGCCATATGGAGTTAATATTATTGACCTATAACGGCACAAATGGCTGACCTTATAATCAACCCCTGTATACAAGCGTAAAATGACATACATTTATGAATAAAGCGGTGAATTCGACACTACGCTGCTGCAATTCTAAATTCATTGAAGTGCCATAACGTCCGACCGTTGTTTTGATTTGAGGCAAAAGATGAGCGGGCATCCGATTGGACAATTTCGCCATGGCATTCACAGCGTACGACTTTGTAGTTGATGTCGACAAATGACTCTCGCATAACGAATTTAACATTTCAAGAATAGCTAAATAATGCTTTTAAAGATTTTTTCCCAAAAAAGCATGCTTCTCAAAATAACTGACTTGACCTTAGTGCAAAAAAACAGACTTGACCTTAGTGCAAAAAAAAAAACAGACTTGACCTTAATGCAAAAAAAACAGACTTGACCTTAGTGCAAAAAAACTGACTTGACCTTATAACGGTCCAAATCGCTGACCTTATAACCAGCCACTTGTATTTAACATCTAAAAAATAGATACATTTGGCTGGCCTACAAAAAATGAACCCCGTACGTCGCCCGGTTAACCGTTTGTAAATTTGTGTTTTAGTGGTCAAATCGATCAAAAAGTGTCCAAGGGTGGTCGATTCAGGACCATCGATTTGTTTAGAGTGAGATTTTACGTACTATTAAAGAGGAGTAGAAGTAGGGCCGGACAAACGTCCGGCCCGTTCTCAGGGATGTGCTTAATAATGGTGCTTGGGGGTTAAGCTGAAAATAAAAATATGTAGTTTATTGTACCTATGGGTTGAATTGGCTCTAAGTGTTGCGATCCACTGAGTAGTACTTCGGCATACTCTCCAATGCACCAAGCGGCAACTTGATTTAAGGGTTGATTAATGATTCCTTTTTTCAATGAGGTGAATAATTCCGACACAGTATAGGAATGAAGTGATGATGTCGAACTTATCAAATGAATTAACGTCGGAATAATCTGATCAGGCACCGAGTTACCCGCAGTTGTTAAAACCTAATAAAACAAAAGTAAGATATTGATAAATAAATACAGGGGGTCTGGTTATCAAGTCATGCCCCAAAAATATGACTTGACCTTAATGCGAGAAAAAAGTCCAAAAAGATATGATTTCTATAAAAAAACATTACCCGTGTTTTACCCGTGTCGTTCTAAACGTACATGTCGAGTTCTAAATTAAATTCCAAAAAAAAAGAAAAAAGACATAATTTCTATGAAAAAAAATATTACCCGTGTTTACCCCTGTCGGTCTAAACGTATAATATACGTACATATACGTACATAATGTCGAGTTCTAAATTAAAACCCAAAAAAGTGAAAAAAGACATGATTTATCNAGTGTTGCGATCCACTGAGTAGTACTTCGGCATACTCTCCAATGCACCAAGCGGCAACTTGATTTAAGGGTTGATTAATGATTCCTTTTTTAAATGAGGTGAATAATTCCGACACAGTATAGGAATGAAGTGATGATGTCGAACTTATCAAATGAATTAACGTCGGAATAATCTGATCGGGCACCGAGTTACCCGCAGTTGTCAAAACCTAATAAAAACAAAAGTAAGATATTGATAAATATATATAAATCGAAAAAAGTAACAGCCGATTTGTGAACAAAAAATAATTACAGTCCTTAATCTTGATACGGACGCTTTTTGTTAAAAATGTCCCCAAAACATTCAAAAACGAGTACTGTCAGACAATTTACTACAAATACGGACGCTATTTTCGAGAATCAAAAACGTCCGTATTGGAAGTAAGGACTGTAATGATGTTCTTTTGAGGTGTCATATGACCCATTTTTCACTTTGTAATTTGACATATTTTGGGGTCATATTAGAAACATGACCCCATCAGGTTTTAAGACACCCTTTCCTTTGTGTGCTGAGTTTGACCTAAAACGACCCAATAATACTCGAGAAAAAACATTTTAAAATTTTCTGGGAATAAACCGGAAATTGAACTCATCAATGAGTCATCATTCAAAGGCCCTCGGCACAATGAACTTAATGGGACTGGTATTATCTTTAGAAAAGTTAAGGAAATGCACTAATAATAACCTTCAACAAGGGTTAATTGACATAATTTATAAATTTAACGGACTTTTTGGAACGAAATTTCCACTAAAATAAATTGCGTTGATAAATATCCATCACTAAAATTTCAGAAAATTTTACAAAACAAAAACTGACCTTCAATATTGTGTCAATATGCCATTGCGCATTTGGAGCATATTTCTCGGCCGAAATGACAATATTTGATGAAACATCGGATTTAAATTCACTCGGGCATGATTCGAGGAATAAGAGTAACTCGCGCATTGTGCCTTTAACGTTTTGTTCATTAACCAGCGCAAAACAGAGGTCAACGGCGCGGCGCAAAATCGATGGATCCGGATCCTTCAAACAGTCCAAAATTGTCGACCGATGCCGCTGAACTATAATAGGCAATTATTATTTGCATATAAGGTCCGTAATAGCTGAATCCGAACATATTTTTCTTAATGAAAAATAAAACCAATTTTTAAGGTCAAGCCCAAAAAAAAACTGACTTGACCTTAATGCACTTTGAAAAAACTGACTGACCTTATAACCATCTGAAAAATTTTTTCAACAAAAAGTTCTAAATTCACATTTGTGGTTCTAAATGTATATGTCTCGTTATAAATTTAAACCCAAAAAAAAAAGTGAAAAAGACATGATTTCTATAAAAAATTATTACCCGTAAAGGGGGGTCTGGTTTTAAGGTCCAGCCCCAAAAAATGACTTGACCTTAATGCACTCCAAAAAAAAAACTTGACCTTAGTGCATGAAAAAAGTCCAAAAAGATATGATTTCTGTAAAAAAATGTTTTACCCGTGTCGTTCTAAACGCATATGTCGAGTTCTAAATTTAAACCAAAAAAAAGTGAAAAAAGACATGATTTATCTTGAAAAAAAATGACTTGACCTTAGTACAAAAAATATGACTTGACCTGATAACGGTCACACCTGGTGACCTTATAACCAGACCCCAGTATTAGTTTACTTTATAAAATAATGAGACTTACCGGCATTCATATCGGTATGAACGGTTTGTAGCAAAGAATTGAGCGCCACATATCGGATATTTTTGTCACTCGATAAAAGAAATCGACCCAGTATATTAATAGCAAGAACCCGAAGGCCGGACTCGGATTTGATTCCCATTATTGTCAATACGGTTTCGTATAAAATCGCATTTCCTACGTTTTTCGATGTTTCCGTATTTGTCGCCACTTGAGCCAAAATATCATTCATCAATTCCGAAGCTGACCCATCGTTTTTCCCCAAAAGCCGCAGAAGACGTAAAATGCGCACTTGTAAAAACGGATCTGCTACCCCATTGACGTCGTGCTCGGGCGAAAAACCGGACATTATTAGATTTTTTAACATTCGCACCAATTGGGGTACCGAACGCCGAAATTTGTCCGTCAATTCTATCATATCAGATTTTGACCAATAAAGACGTGAAAGACATGATTTTAAGTTACAGGGGTTGGTTATAAGGTCAACGTCATAAAAACTGACTTGACCTTAAATGCATTTTTAAAAACTGACTTGACCTTATAACCAACCACTTTTTTTAAAGGTTTTTTTTTTATTTTTTAACATGAAGACCTCCCCCCGCCCCGCTCACCAGATTTTTTATCGAATTTTATGAAAAAAATCTGGCGAGCGGGGGGGGGAGGTCTTCATGTTAAAAAATGTTAAAAAAGACATGATTAAAAAAAACTTTTTTTGCAATTTTTCCCAAAAAATATGACTTGACCTTATAACCAACCACTTTTTTAATTTTAAACCTTTTAAGGTTTTTGAATTTTTTTTTAACATGAAGACCACTACCCCCTGTATGTACAAAATGGACATTTGTCGTTAGTTTTGTAATCTGTTCCTGGTGATATATTGCACATTTCGGTGACCAGTGCGACTCCAGCCAACATGACGCCGTGATGCTTATCATTAAGGAGGGTGCTGACCAGCGGCAAAAAGTTTTCAATTAATTCGGGCTCTTTGCGTATGATTCGACAGGCACAGAGGGTTGCTTTCTTTTTTAGATAGGCGGGACCATTGCGCATAATACGTTCGACATCAGTCGCCAAATCACGCGCCATTTCAGAGCTGCAGATATTGCCAAGTGTACATAAGGCCAACGCAACAACGTACTGCGAAGAATGGTCTAAACATTACGGAGTTATTGGACATTCCCAAAAAATGTGAAAACATGATTTCTATAGAAAACGTTTTGCCGTCTAACTCGACCTTATTTCAAAATAATTGATTAAAAATGACTCTCTCAAAAAGACATTACGTATATGCCGAGTTCCAAATTGAAACCCAAAAAAAATTTAAAAAAGACAAAAATTCTATAAAAAAATTATTACCCGTGTTTACCCCTGTCGTTCTAAACGTACATATCGACTTCTAAATTTAAACCCAAAAAAGTGAAAAAAAACAAGATTTATCTTGAAAAAAATGACTTGACCTTAGTGCAAAAAAGATGTCTTGACCTTATAACNTCAAACTATAAATGGAGCATGATCTACTGATAAAAAAACTGATACAAAATCATGATAAATTTGGCAATAATGAGAATATTTCTGTACATACTATATTTTTATAATACACCGTAAATATTGTTACAGTTGATCACCAAACGAGTTGACACCTAACGAGTTGACAAAGTCAAACGAGTTGACAGTTTTTGACGAAAAAATCGGAAACGAAAGTGTCAACTCGTTTGGTGATCAACTGTATATAAAAATAAATTACATGTATTTTCAAATAATCAGGTCGATGACTCATCGTGACTCATATTGGTTTGTTTACGTTATTTTGGTTGTTTACATTTTTTTCGACATTTGATACATTTCGTCCAAAAAGCGATTTTAAAAAATTCGACATTTGATACATTTCGTCCAAAATTCACAAAAAAATTCGACACTTGATAGTTTTGGGCAATTCGACATTTGATACATTCGACATTTGATACATGAGCCTCCAACCCGCGGGTAAAATTCGGGTTGGAATCCAAGTGCCGACCTCTGGGGCAAACTGACTCTACCGTATGATTTGTGTCGAAGCTAGGACCGCAAAAAAATGAGTCATGTTTGACGGGCAACTCTTCATTTAATTGTAACGCTATTTTGGCCTAACCGCAACAGTCAAAGCTTTGACACACGGTACTCGAATATACTGGACTCGATTCATTGAAAAATCGGGGAGAATACCATGTGTGAAAGCTATGACTGTTGCGGTTAGGCCAAAATAGCGTTAAAATTGAATGAAGATTTGCCCGTCAGTCATGGCTATTTTGGGCAGATTTTACAGGGGGTATTTGATCAAGATTACATACCGAAAAACTGGGTCTTCTTCTCGAAATCCATTTCGAATTTCGGCGCACTCTTTTTGAATAACCTCGCGTTCTTCGGCGGCTGTTCGACAAGCGCGAATGTTTCTTATCAGATCCCGAAGCCTAATAGGCGTTGGCATACTAAACACAAACAATAATTTGTTCAAGTCCAAAAATTTTCGAGTTGTTTTGGATATTACACCCCCTGTGCTGTTATCTTGCAAATATCGCATGAAAAAAAATCCGCAAGATAACGGAGCGAACGGGAAAATCTGCAAGATAACAGCGCAGGGGCTGTACTGTATAGTTGATATCTCTATCACTTATGCACACCCTAACCAGTTATGTCACCAATGATCTTAACGCGTTTTGAGCACTTTTAGTGTTATAATATCTGATAAGGCGGTATAAGTCGAAAAACACGGTTTCCTAAAAAATATCCAAAATGGAGGTGTTCATCCAAAAAAAAAACGTAAAAAGACATGATTTGAAAGTTTTTTTTTTCCCAAAAAGCATGCTACTCAAAATAAGTGACTTGACCTTAGAGGCTGAAAAAACTGACTTGACCTTAGTGCAAAAAAAATGACTTGACCTTAAAACGGCACAAATGGCTGACCTTATAGTTGTAACCCCCCATGTAGTTATAAATGACCAACAAAAATAAACATCTCGAACAGTAAAACACTAGCCGTAATAAAAGTGATAAAAGTGTATTAAAACTACATGTATTTAGTACGATAGAAGAAGAAATGAACCTATTATAAAAAGTGGTTAAAAGTGATTAATGAAAAGTGTATAAACCGATCAAAAGATCAAATATGGATTGCACAGTACTCAACTCTCATTGCACGAATTCCATGTTTTTCAGTTATTTATATATTTTCCCGTGAAATCCAACATTAACTCATAGAGACGTACTGGGTCATGCCGAATATGCCAATTTTTTTTTGTTTTTTTGTGGGGAAAGTTAAAAATAAACGAACGACAAAAAAAAATCAAATCTTTGTAAAGCTGATTCTTAGGTAAAATATATATTCGGTAGCGTTTGACATTTAGACTACAGGGGGTGTGGTTATAAAGCCAGGCTAAAAAGTGAAAAAAAAAACGGAATTTGGATTTTCGAGATCAAAATGTCATTATAACCAAAACCCCCTGTACATGTAGCAGATTTAGTGGACAGAAAAGAAATTCATTAATTTATCATTTAAAGAGCAAACACAATAAAATGCGGACCATAGCTGACAAAAAAACATGCAAAAATATAATTTCGAAAATGATACAGTCCTGACTCACAATAGGGACGATTTTTTGGGAAAAAATGTATCTAAAACGTCCAAAAATGGACACTTTAGGTCAATTCACCCCGATAGGGACTCTATTTTTGAGAATCAATAATATCCTTT
>SCLG01000425.1:102131-126065 GCA_004367875.1 Oikopleura albicans
ATTTTTTTTTTGTTTTCTCTTTTTCACTTAAATTACTAAATTTCATTCAGTGCTTGTAGTGTTTGGTCGAGTTCCTGTTTGATTCGTTCCTTTTCGTGATGTACTTTTTCGAGTTCAGTCTCGTAATTGTCGACGGCTTTGACGAGCTGCTGGTTTTCTTTTGTGAGAATATCATTGGTTCGTTCATATTCGATATTTTGGGCGCTTAATTTCGCTATCCTACCCTCCATCTAAATAACGATAAATCGTTAGTGGGTACTGGGAGATGAGGAACAATGTGTGAAGGTCTTCAATAAAAAGTGTAGAAGGACATGATTTATTGATTTTTTTGTCCAAAAAAGACATTTATAATTATTTTACAATTTTTTTCAAAAAAAGACATGATTCTAAAAATATCATTAGACCTTAATGATAAAGGCTTAATCTCAAAAAAGACGAAATCTCAGACCTTATAAGTTATAACTAATCCACTGTACGATACCACAAGGCAGAGACGCACTTTTCGGAAATTTTCCTGCCTTACCCGATTCCGTACCCGCGGGTAACTTACCGGACTTTTACCTGACTCGAGTAAACCCTTAGTTTCACGTTTTCCAACCCGAGTCTTTTTACCCGACTTTTATCTTTCTACTTGAGTATACATTATACTGTATAACCCTCATTGTGATTTTTACCCCTGTTTAAACCTTGACGGATGATTTTACCCGAATTGAAATTTGGATCCGAGTTGTTGATGTCGGCTATCATTACACAAATGCGCTTTTTGTAGCAAATCGGGATCTTATCTTCATGAAAAAACAAAGTTATTTACCTGGCCTTCTCGTTCGGCAAATTGTTCGTCAGATGCTTCAAAGCTCTTCAAATCGTTGTTAAGAGTGCGTACTTCATCTTTTAATCTTGAATTCTCTAAACTGAGGCCGTCGATCCGGTTTTCGGCGCGTTCAAGTTCACTTTCGACAACAACGAGCTTACGCGCGGCCTCTAAAAGTAATTTTAAATGCCGAATATGACCTTCAATTCATTATATAGTCCTTACTTTTTATTGTGGGGTGATTATACGGTTGCCAGGAAAAAAGTGTAAAAAGTGTATTTACCTTTAGGTCTTCATCCAGAAAAAACCGTAAAAAGACATGATTTCAATGATTTTTACCCAAAAAACACGCTTCACAAAAATATCGAATTGACCTTAGTGCCAAAAAAAAAAAGACTTGACCTTAGTGCAAAAAAGATGACTTGATATTATAACCAGACCCCCTGTATTTTGGACAAAAAACTTTTTACAATCAACAACGCGTGTAATACAAATATAGATCTAAATTTTTCATCGGCCCACAAAAACTTAAGTTGTAGCGTACCTTCAAATTTTCTATCACTGTCATTGGCGCTCATTTTGGCAGTTTTTAGTGCTTGT
Organism: Oikopleura albicans; assembly: GCA_004367875.1. Lineage (NCBI taxonomy): Eukaryota > Metazoa > Chordata > Appendicularia > Copelata > Oikopleuridae > Oikopleura > Oikopleura albicans. The sequence continues at coordinate 103,543 of SCLG01000425.1, forward strand.
TCCTGTTGGTCTAATCGGTCAAAATTGGTTTGTTCGGCATTTTCAAGGGATCGTAGATTACACTCGGCATCGTCTTTCATTTTTTCTGTAAGCTCCAAATGTTGAAGTGTTTTGGCAAGTTTTTCTTCTGTCCGGTCAAGATCGCTTTCGAGTAATTGAACCTAGAAAATGCATTATAATCGTATTGTGCAAGAAACTTAACAAATCACCAAAAAGTTAATCTTCTTTTTTCAACTTAATGTTATAAGGACATAGGAAAAACCTATATTGAGCAAAACATATCCCTAGAAAACTAGGGCGAAATATTATGTTTTGCTTGGTCTTTGTAGTGTTGGTTATAAGGTCAAGCCCTAAAATGACCTTCAATACATCTTGAAAAATAGACTTGAAGAGGTCTTCTTCCCCCAACAAAAAACATTATCGGGAAAAAATGACTTGACCTTATAACCATTTTTAAAATAGCATGTACTGGGAAAATTGTTGAAAAAAACCTTATAACTTATTATAACTTATATGTTTCCAAAAATGTGAATTTTTGACCCTTATTTGGTGCATCTAGTGTACTTAATTAAAATAGTTTGCTCTCATACCGTATGAGTCATACGCTTGTTGCTTGAAGACGGGCAGACCAGTAAACTTTTCACCAAATATAAAAAAAATCGGAGACCCACGGCTCGGACCCTACTTATACCTTACACCTTGTGACCTAATAACCAGACCCCCTGTACTGTTTTTTTACCTTTCGTCTTAGTGAGTTGGCCTCGGCTTCGGCTCGTTCGCGTTCTAACATTTCTTTTTTGTTTTTTTCTCTCAGTAACAAGATATCTTTATTTGACGTTGATAAGAAAAAAAATCTCGTAAAAGTTCCGCACAAGTAATAAACTTATGTCCTTGAGATTAATAATATAATTTCAAGGACCCAGACAATGAGACGGTTAAATTACGGCATTATTTGATATGGTAATCGACTATTAAGTGTGGAAAAATGTTTTACAGTAAAAAATAAGTTTATTGCAATGGGACTTTGAGATCTAAGGTGGCAAGTGATAATTTAGTAGATGTGTGGGTGGTAAGAACTTTTTTTTGCATCAAATTTCCATACTTTGTCAAATACAATTTAACAAATTGTAAAAAACAACACTCCTAACGCCCTTATCTGATAAGAATAAAACTTGCGAATAAGGTCATCTAATCATGAATTCGGTCCCCAATTAACGAAATAAAAAAGTGAGGCCTTTGGCCAACGGCGACAAGGCTCGCCAAAAAGGGATGAGTAATCAACTTTAAAAAATATGCATTTTCAACTGAGCACGTTCGCGTTCTCCCTCATTTAATACGGGAGAGGGTTGGTTTTAAGGTCAAGGTCTAAAAAACTGACTTGACATTAATTAATGCATTTGCACTTTGAAAAAAAAAATTCCACAATAAGACCCTAATGCTGGGAAAAAGTTAAATTTTTTCTTAAAATTTGATTTCCCCCAAAAATTTATGGTCTTCATTCTAAAAAAGTGTTCAAAAAGACACTATTTTATAGAAAAAAATGTGTAAAAAGACATGATTTCTATAGAAAAAAATGCGCCAGCGTGAAAAAAACTGACTTGACCTTAGTTAAAAAAAAACTGACTTGACCTTAGTTCAAAAAAAATGACTTGACCTTATAACCAACCCCCCTGTATAATAATGTTATTGATTTGAATAGATTTTAATATTTTGTATTTCAAACTGAGGCGAATTCTCGACATACACACGTTATGTAAGTGTTTTTTAATCATGTCTCTATCTTATCAACGGCGCCTTCATCTTTTCTTTCGATTTCTTCTTTCAGGGAGCTGATTTTTCTCTTTATAGTTTCCATATCGGAATCTGGAAGTTAACGCAATTGGCAAAAACCGCACACCAACTTCTAAACAGAACAAAACAAAAGCAAAAAACTAATGGAGAATAATAAATCAATATATACGATCCGCTTCCTATTTCACTCGTAAAAAGAAAACACGATTATTATTTTTTTTGTGTTTGAAAGGTATGAAAAGTAAAGAAGAAAAAAAAACATGATAAATTACTACTGAGAGCAAGGTGCGTGAAAGAGAAGTTTTTTTTGAATACTTATTTATTTTATTTTTAGGGTATCTCTTTACCCACGTTACGCGCAATTGATTTCGGCAATTACTTGAGACGTAATCCGATTGAAGCAATTATGAGTATGAAGAAGGGTTGTTAAGATTCGTTCAAAGAGTTATATATTTGTTTTTTGTCTTGATCAAGACTCGTTTTTTTTAGAGAAAAAATATATATACACCGGTAATAACACAACCTAACCAGTTATCTTAACTCTCACGGGGAAGGAGTTTTTGGGAACCCGTAGGGCTCGTCAAACTACGTCGATCTGACTATTCAGAAATTGATTTGGGCCACCAGGGCCCCCTAGACTCTAGGGCCTAGAGAGCTGTTTGAAATCTACAACCTACGCAAAAAAACGTCAATCGAATTTTCTCGAAAAGTTGAGGGGGGTCGGTAATACCCGTTTTGCCCTACGGGGCCTCCATATGCTTTAAATCGACGAAAAAACAAGTTGCGTGTCTATATACACGCACTTCTCCCTGGGAGTTAACATCTTTTTTTTGCTCAAAAAATGTTAAGATAATTTTGTTACGATAATTGGGTAGGGCGTTTGGTAAGATAATTGGAAATCGCGCGCCGATACGTTTCGGGCCAAAAAGTGTTCAGATAACCCAACTTTGTTAAGATAACTGGTTAAGGGGTGTATTGCTTCCTAAATGAAAATAAAAAGTACGGGGAAGGTTGTGAACGATCCTGCATCGTCGATGCATTTTGAAAAACCCAAAATTCTATAAACCAAAAATATTCCCCCAAAATTCATAATCGGTAATATTTTCCCTAAAAACTACCTAATTCAAAAATGTGAATAATACAGGGGGTACCATATTAAATAACTAGATAAAGAATGTCATACAAATTGAAATAGCAAAAACGCTCGGAAAACGGTTCAAAAAGAGAAGAAAATATATATAAAAGTTCTTTTCAAGGATTTTGGTGTGTATAGAGTAGGAGAAGAATATGCTAGTTTTGATAGTCTAAATAAATAAACGTAGGTGAAACAAACATACTAGCCGAAATGTGACCAGCAGTCGTCGCACTTTTTTTTCAAATATAATTGTCCCACATACATCAATGTCAAGTGGGCAAATTTCCAAGAAGTGGAATAATTGAACGATTTCTGTGACTAGAAAAAAAAGAAGTGCCCATGCTAGGAGTCCTGCCTATTTGATTCGTATAGGGTGAGGTAGTATAGATGCTAAGCCGTTTTTGGTGACTTATATTTACTCAGCGCACTCGCTAAGCAAAAACGGCTTAGCATCTATATTACCTCACCCTGTACAATACAAAGTGTACATTTGGTACAAAAGTGTATCATTATCAATGAAGCAACTTAAACCGGTCTTTTTTTATCTGTACCACTTGATGTCGCACAGGAATTATTTAATCAGAAAACAAGAAACACCGTTATTTCAAAAACACTTTTTTATTAAGTGGAAATTTTTTTCGAAAATTTCCCAAAAAACGACCGGTATCGTCCAAAAAAAAAATCCTTGGAATTATAACTTAAAATTTATACATTCATTACTCTCAATACGGACGTTTTTTCAATACGAAGGTTTTTTGTGGAAAAATGTCTCGAAAATAGTCGAAAAATGGACACATTCACCACAATACGGACGCTTTTTTCGGGAATTAAAAACGTCCGTATTGGAATTATTGTAACCAGTCTTTTCAACTGTTTTAAAAATTGTTATTTTCATATCTTTGTAAATTTGGCTCTCTTAATTTTATTGGATTAATTATTGGAATATTTGAACGATTTCTGAGGTTGGATTCATTCCACAAAACTGTACCTTATAAACACTTTTGTATTCTTGTAGATAGACTAAATAAACTTGTCGTGAAGAAAACGCTATTTCCAAAATCACATTTGACATTTGTGGTTGTGTTCTGCATAAAGACAAATTAACAAAATCGTATTAAATATATATATATATTTTGTATTGCACAATAATTGCGTAGCACTTGAGTATGTTCAATCAGGGTTAAGGCCAAGAGTAAAAGTAGACCATCAAGCACTTCGCCTCAAAACCGTTTTCTGAGAAAAGTATTGAAGATTTATAGCATATTGGCACTAAAAGCAAGCAAAAACAAAACTGTCACTTTAGGAATGGGGATTTAAAAAGGGGGCAACAAAGTAAAGACATCCTATTACAGCTGATGAAAAAATATATCCTATATACACAAGGTGCGCAGTTATCTAACTGGGTCCGCGAAAAGTCGCAAGATAAGCTACGCGCGGCAATTTTCGAAATATAACTGCCCACAAGATAGTCGCGCACCCTGTGTACAGGGGGTCTGGTTATAAGGTAAAGCCCGAAAAAAATGACTTGACTTTAGTGCACTTCACAAAAAATGACTTAACCTTATAACCATTAAAAAAATTTTTTTAAGATTTGATTTTCTCCAAAAATTATGGTCTTCACTCGAGAAACTTGTAACCTTATAACCAGAGTCCCCTGTAGTATTTTTTAGTTTATTTTTTCAGTATTATTTTAACCCATTTTGTAACGCAGGGCCACCATGTGGTCAAAGATGAACAATTTTTATCTTAAATCAAAATTTGAGTCATAAATGCACGATAAAAAATCTGGGCTGGGTTTCTTTTAGGTACCCATTGTTTTGAAATAAAAAAAATACAATGCATTCTCACTTGTGTTACCCCCTTAATATTCCAGAGTATTGTATGGTGACCTAAAACAGTGAAAGGGGCACTACTCTTCCGATATCAAACATTTGTCCGAGATGGCCTCTCTGAGAATACAGACTGTATATAGTACTGTTTTTTTTTGGTAAATCACCTCGGTTTTCAATAGAGGAATGGGCACAAGCATTTAGACGAGCAAAAAATACAAACCCTAAAACGAGCCAATGATTTTTTTTGTAAAAGAAGGAAAACAAATTGAGGTTTAAAATAATGGCAACGTAGACGTTAACATAATGTAAGCATTTTTGCATTCATTACATTTGTATTACATTTTGATATAAAAAAATGATTATATAAATATATTTCCGTTTATCGTTTCAGTGATGGGTCAATTTAAGGGCAGGGGTCAAACTCGACGAATATTTATTTCCAAAAATCGTAAAAACTAACCCACAGCGAACCAAAATTAAAAATGTATATACAGGGTGAGGTAAAATAGATGTTAAGTCGTTTTTTGTTGACTCATATTCGCTCAGCGCACTCGCGAACCAAAAACGGCTTAGCATCTATATTACCTCACCCTGTATAATTATTTTCTTTTACTGTTTTGTGCCAGCTTGAAAATTTTTCGGACATGTTTTAAATTTCAGGAAAAACAACTTTATCCATATTTGTAAAAATGTTCTTAACGTGAAATGCGACTCAAATAGACCATCAGGGGTTAGACACCTAATAATGTGAATATAATTTGATTGGTTCTTTGGAATTCAATTTTCATAAGGTCAACATGTGTCACTATAAAAGGGTTGTTCATAAAATTGGAAATACTTCTGATAGGTAAAAAACCTAACAAACATTTTTGTTATAGCGACTCTGGTGTGACTTTTTTTACCAAATAATAAACAAGACGTGGCAGTAAACACAGTGCAATAAATTAACGAAACTATTTATCAATTTATAAATATGTGATGTTCGATAAAAAAAACAAGGATAAATAAGTCTATCGGACTGTCTTGCCTAAGTAAGGGCAATTTTATAAAAGTTTTCTTGCTAGGTCACTGGAAGTAAATAAAAAAGGAAAATGACTTCCGTGAACCTGAAAACCAAAATGCAAATTAGGATATTACGTAGGATCTTGCTAACGCTAAAAACATTGGCTAAAGTTTAAGATCGCGTGTTCGATCCCCTCAAACATTTGTTTTTTTTTGCAAACCCATGCCCATAGCCTATGGGCCATAGGTTAACATTTGACGCCCGTATTCGGAGTTACCCTGAATGACCCATAAGTAAAATTGAAATACATTTTTCGAATTTGGTTTGTCTAGAAAACCCATGATACAGGTACCCACTGATGTTGAGTTTCTAAATTAGTTATCTCACTAGTGAGCTGTTCAAATGTAGCCTGAAAGTCTTTGTTTATAATTCGGGCGTCAAAGTAATGAGCGTATTCTTTCTCTAATCGCTCTGACTCAACGACCGTACGGCGGAAGTCGGCATCGTCACGTTCCTTTGTAGTCCAACCCGATTCCAATTCTTTTTTATGCTTCTTTTTCAACTGAAAATTAATTTCGGTTTTTGAGAGTTAAAACTAGAAACGTGCGAGTTAAAGTCGATCTGTTGTTGTTTTGAGCCGAACTTCTGACCCCAAATTTCGTGGGTCATCATTTTATGGCAATATAAACAATTTAAAAAATCGAATAGTTTCAAATATGAAATATATTGTTCATATTGTTTTTTAATTAGCGTATTCTAATCTTTTCTTGCGAAAAACTTTTTTGAAAAATTAAGGCCTCATCCTAAAAACGCCATATTCGTATAGGAAATTTCTGGGAAATTTCAGATTACGGCGTCAATATGGAATAGCGTTGAAATCAAAACTTAACCTTAAAACATATGGATTGGACATTTGTCCAACCAGGCAAAAACACGTTTTTACGGTGTTTGCTTTTGTTAAAAAGCAATGTATTGCTTTATGTGCTCAACGGTTAAAAACACGAAAAGAGATTTTGCAGTAATAATAACTCGGATACAACTAGGTACATTTAACCCACGAACACATCATAGTCTGGTTTTTGTTGGCAGTGCCAACTTGGCATTATACTTTTCCTAGAAAGGGGCATTTTTGGAAATAATTAATAACAAGTATTTACCGTTTCAAAACTCGGCGATTGAATATGAACAATAAACGGCATAAACTGAGGCGTCTTCAGATACCGCAATGTCTATGATAAGATTTTAAAAATGATGGCTACGAGTTAAGGTATTTTATCATTGGCGTTTATAAGTCGTAGTAGGTTTGTTATTAAAATTGGTGAATGACTGAATTTACATTTCAAAATGAGTCTAACCAAATTGAATTGAATTGAGTATTTTGTTCAAAGTATTTGTTTATATTATGTGCAAGATTATTTTTGATGTTTCATAATTTATGACTCATAAAGTAAAAGGTCCTGTGTTCGATCCCCCTACTACTCATTTTTTTTTGCAAATCCATTCCCATGGGTTAACATCCAATATACACATTTTTCCCTTTGAAATAATCTCATGGATGCTTTTTAGTCGTGTGCCATATAAATGATCGCCATATTCCCCATATTCGACGTATTCCTTATTCCGTATTCCGGTAATAATCTGCTCTTTCGAGCGGTGAATATATTTCTCTTCGCCCTCTGGCTGCAATCGGGACGTGTCAGGAATCGGACGTCCAAATCTCTCGGGATCCTAAAACACGAAAAAAAAAACTTTTTTGGCGGTTCGATTAGAAGAAAAAGAAACGAAGAAGAAGGAGAAGAGTGAAATCATCATTGGCGGCGATTACTCATAGCGCCAAATTGAAAATGAGGTAGAATTTAAAAGAGTTTAAAATTGACGTACGGATGAAATTAATCGCTTCACAAGTGCCTCGCGGCCGACGCCAATCGCTCCAATTAAGACGAGCATCTTTCGCTTGAACGGTGGCATTTTCGCCACCGACTCGTAAATTTGACAATCACAACGGTCAAAGTCCTACACAAAAAAATACGTTAGGGGGTGACATCATTTTCTGCCAAAAAAAAGTGTTTAATACAGGGGCTCTGTTTATAAGGTCAAGCCCCAAAAAATGTCTTGACTTTAATGCACTCCAAAAAAAAAGTCCAAAAACATATGATTTCCATAAAAAAATTATTACCCGTGTTTTACCCGTGTCGTTCTAAACATATATGTCGAGTTCTAAATTTAAACCCCAAAAGTGAAAAAAGACATGATTTCTATAAAAAAAATTTATTACCCGAGTTTACCCCTGTCGTTTTGAACGCATATGTCGAGTTCTAAATTTAAACACAAAAAAAGTGAAAAAGACATGATTAATGTTGAAAAAAATGACTTGACCTTAATGCAAAAAAGATGACTTGACCTTATAACGGTCACACCTTGTGACCTTATAACCAGTACCCCCTGTATTTCGTATAAGACGTCTTCTATTATAAAAAGCTATTAACCTGATAGGCTATCAGTGATAGGCTATGATAGGGTGAGTCAGGTCTGTTTGTTAAAGACTTGGATTTACTGCTTGAAAAACACGTTACACCATACTAAAATTTTAACTCCTAGCGCCTCACGAGGACAAAAAAACTGTCTTTTTAGACATTTTTTCCGCTAACTAGTGAGGAAAATTGCTGATAATCATATCCGTTAACTAGGTAAGACTGAACGTTTTTATTGATATATGTGTGATATAATATCACTGATATTGGACTTGTATAAAAAATCTAAATGAATACTGTCTGAAAAAAAAAACAAATTTGTTCAATTAATCATAAAATAAATTAATTTAATGATTTACCTGGCAGATTTAATCCTATTTATACCAAACTCATGAATCATGATTGATGATAAATGAAACAACGATTTGTGTGTTTTCATAAATAAATAACTGATTTAAAATAAGGAATAGTTGTAAGGTCATTGTTGAACGAATTAATTTTAAAGATAATGAATCATGATTAATCAAAACATTATTTTTTCATGTGTGAAGATCATTTTACTGGTATAAAAACACCGTTATCTAAAACGTTTATATTCTCATGATCTAAATTAATATGTGCCAAGCGGATCAGAAGTTAACCCTAAACCGCACAGTCGTTACGCGTTGCTAATTGGTCAGTTTTCTTTATGAAGTAACAATGAAATGTTTAACAATATGGTTAAAGATAACTTATCTTAGATAAGGCTAATTTAAATCGTCAGACAAGATTTGGCTTAATAAAAAATTCTTGTTCAAAAGTTATTAACGATTTCAAAATGGCCGTATGCGTATACGCTGTGCGGTCTAGGGTTAAGTTCAAAACTTCCTAAAATAATGCAACATACACTGAAAAGCTTTGTCTGCCTGAACAAATCATCATTTAAAATCACCTAGACCATTTTTAGCGCCTGGAACGAATGTTTTGTTAACCCCTAACAGTCTATTACTAATAGACTTTAGTTACGTGTAAACGATATTGCGCCAGAACCCGGTTAAAATTAAATTCGCGGCATGTTTGATCCAAATGAATTTTAAAGTATTTTTTTTAATATTGGTAAAACTGAAAGGTTGCAAATTGGTTCGGACGGAACGCCCTAGCTACTGAAGGCATGTTTCATTTCAACATTTTTTTGCTCAAATGCTCAATGCGTCCTGCTAGTTACCTGGGAGTGCGAAGCCGAAAAAAGTTTCGTTTGCGTCTCGTTGGAGACTTGTCGTTTTTTGGCTTCTTTTTGGATTTTTTTGGTTCGGCGTCGATCTTCGAGCCATTCGGATGGAATTAACCCCTGTCGTTTGGTTCGAATATTCTCCGCCTGCCAATACAATTTATCACTCTTATCGTGCACTTGAAGGACATCACCCGAGACGAACGGCACGCCCACGCTTTTCTCCGGGAGGAGATTATCCCGATCGGGTCGGTAGGAAAAATAGGCTTAAATGGGCCATAAATAAAAATAACACAAAAAGGTGGTAAAAGAATGACCTGGCTTTAGAATCGACAAAAAGAATTTTGATGGAGAGCCCCCAATTTTTTAAATTTTACAATTTGGGATAAAGGGGGGTCTGGATATAATTTCAAGCCCAAAAAACTGACTTGAAATTAATGAACTTTGAAAAAAAAATACTTGACCTTATAACCAACTACAAAATTTTTTCAACAGTAAGTTATAAATATACATGTATCCTTCTAAATTTACACCCCAAACAAAGTGAAAAACACATGATTTATATAAAAAATATTATTAACCGTGTCGTTCTAAATTTACACCCAAAAATCGGGGTCGAAATAAAAAAAATCCTTTTTTTGACCTCCTTGCCAAAAAGGTATTTTCTAAATAATCGCCAGATTTAAATTTCACCGCTCTTTTTGGCGCTATTTTTAATTACTAGCCTTTAATGTAAGGTGTGGTGGTTGGTGGCACTTCTTCGGTGTCGATTTTAACGGCTAGTTTGAAAACGAGTGAGCCATTGGTCTCGGTTATATACCGCTGTAAGTCGCCGGCCTTGACAAACTCGCGATTATTTACTTCGCGAATTATGTCGCCCCGTTTCAGCAGCCCGAGCNAGTCCTACACAAAAAATACGTTAGGCGGTGACATCATTTTCCGCCAAAAAAGTGTTTAATACAGGGGGTCTGGTTATAAGGTCAAGCCCCAAAAAATGACTTGACCTTAATGCAAGAAAAAAGTCCAAAAAGATATGATTTCCATAAAAAAAATTATTACCCGTGTTTTACCCGTGTCGTTCTAAACGTATATGTCGAGTTCTAAATTTAAACCTAAAAAAAAGTGAAAAAAGACATGATTTCTAAAAAAAATTTATTACCCGTGTTTACCCCTGTCGTTCTGAACGCATATATCGAGTTCTAAATTTAAACCCAAAAAAAGTGTAAAAAATGACTTGACCTTATAACGGTCACACCTTGTGACCTTATAACCAGTACCCCCTGTATTTCGTATAAGACCACTTCTATTATAAAAAGCTATTAACCTGATAGGCTATCAGTGATATATTATGATAGCCTATGATAGGGTGAGTCAGGTCTATTTGTTAAAGACTTGGATTTACTGCTTGAAAAACACGTTACACCATACTAAAATTTTAAGTCTTAGCGCCTCACAAGGACAAAAAAAACTAGCCTTTTTAAACATTTTCCCGTTAACTAGTGAGGAAAATTGCTGAAAATCAAACCCGTTAACTAGGTAAAACTGTACGGTTTTATTGTTATATTGTGTATGTGTGATATTGGACTTGTAAAAAATCTAAATGAATACTGTATGGAAAAAAACAAATTTGTTCAATTAATCATAAAATAAATTAATTGAATGATTTACCTCGCAGATTTAATCCTATTTATACCAAACTCATGAATCATGATTGATGATAAATGAAACACCGATTTGTGTGTTTTCATAAATAAATAACTGATTTAAAATAAGCAATAGTTGTAAGGTCATTGTTGAACGAATTAATTTCCAAGATAATGAATCAAAACATTATTTTTTCATGTGTGAAGATCATTTTACTGGTATAAAAACAGGATTGTATCTAACAAGTTCATATTCTCATGATCTAAATTAATATGTGTCAAGTGGATGTGAATCAAGAACCAAATATATAAAGGGTACGTATGTGACCCAAACTCGTTTTCCCCATTTTTCTCTGTTTTGCTGAAATAGTTATGCTTGAACAATATTGCGTTCTTGCATTAAAATATCATAAGTGCTCATGATCCACATATTATATGATATAAATTATATATCCAATTCAAACAGTTGACTGAAGTCTAACGAATAAGGTAAAATTTTCAATGTTTCGACAAAATGATCTAAATAATGGCGAAACTTGTTTTCAGTCTGAAAAGTTGAAAATTGGTAAAGTTAGCTTCGGACTGAACACCCTAGCTACTGAAGGCGTGTTTTCTTTCAACATTTTTCTGCTCAAGTGCTCAATGCGTCCTGCTGGTTACCTGGGAGTGCGAAGCCGAAAAAAGTTTCGTTTGCGTCTCGTTGGAGACTTGTCGTTTTTTGGCTTCTTTTTGTATTTTCTTCGTTCGGCGTCGATCTTCGAGCCATTCGGATGGGATTAACCCCTGTCGTTTGGTTCGAATATTCTCCGCCTGCCAATACAATTTATCACTCTTATCGTGCACTTGAAGGACATCACCCGAGACGAACGGCACGCCCACGCTTTTCTCCGGCAGGAGATTATCCCGATCGGGTCGGTAGGAAAAATAGGCTTAAATAGGCCATAAATAAAAATAACATAAAAAGGTGGTAAAAGAATGACCTGGCTTTAGAATCGACAAAAAGTCTTTTGATGGAGAGCCACCAATTTTTCAAATTTTACAATTTGGGGTAAAGGGTGGTCGGGATATAAGGTCAATCCAAAAAAAAAACTGACTGGACCTTAATGAACTTTGAAACAAATTACTTGACTTTATAACCATCTACAAAATTGTATCAACAATAAGTTATAAATTTATATGTATCGTTCTAAATTTAGATGAATCGTTCTAAATTTAGATGTATCGTTCTAAATTTACATGTATCGTTGTAAATGTTCATGTATCGTTCTAAATTACATGTATTGTTCTAAATTTACATGTATCGTTCTAAATTTACATATATCGTTCTAAATTTACATGTATCGTTCTAAATTTAAATGTATCTCCCAGGGGGCACCGTGTGCCTTTTAGTCACCAGAGGCCCTTTTTTCGGCGGTTTAAGGCATAAGGAGGCCCCGTAGGGCGAAACGGATACCGCTGACCCCCCCTCAACTTTTCGAGAAAATTCGCTTGACGGTGTTATTTTTTGCGTAGGTTGGAGATTTCAAACAGCTCTCTAGTGGGCCCTGGTGGCCAAAATCAATTTCTGAATAGTCAGATCGACGTAGTTTGACGAGCTCTACAACTTGGCTTTACCAGTTTTTTTGAATTATTGCGAATTTTAAGCCGTTTTCGCGCCCGGTGCCTTTTAGTCACACAAATGCCCCCTGGAGGTTCTTTAATATTGGTGCCCCCTGGGAGGTATCGTTCTAAATTTACACCCCAAAAAAAAGAGAAAAAACACATGATTTCTATAAAAAATATTATTAACCATGTCGTTCTAAATTTACACCCAAAAATCGGGGTCGAAATAAAAAAAATAATCCTTTTTGGATCTCCTTGCCAAAAAGGTATTTTCCAAATAATCACCAGATTTAAATTTGACCGCTCTTTTTGTGCTATTTTTAATTACTAGCCTTTAATGTAAGGTGTGGTGGTTGGTGGCACTTCTTCGGTGTCGATTTTAACGGCTAGTTTGAAAACGAGTGAGCCATTGGTCTCGGTTATATACCGCTGTAAGTCGCCGGCCTTGACAAACTCGCGATTATTTACTTCGCGAATTATGTCGCCCCGTTTCAGCAGCCCGAGCTTGTCTATATAACTCCCGACCAGCACGCGGTGGATTATAATGTCCGAGCCACGGTCAATAACGCTAATAAAGTATCGTAATATACGTATTGAGAAATACGTCGGAAAACAAATTTTGGCAAAATCGGAATTTTTAGACACGACCGGAATTTCTAGACACGACTTCCCAAAAAAAGTTATAGCCATTAAAAAAAACATGAACCCATCGAATTTTCGTTTCCTTTTCAATGCTAGAATTCGTTCCACTATTCTAGAAATTCGCATCTCTTATTTATGTGGATATAAGGTATTTACCTTATATGCCTTTTGTTTTGAATTCGTTAACATTTTCTGGTCGTCAAGTGGCCAATAATTAATTTTCAGTAAGTAAAAATATTTAACTACCTGAGACCGAGGGGAACACCCGGTTTTTTGTTTATTCCGGCAGTTTTGATGAATTCATCATTCTGTTCAATTTTCGGAATAGAATTTGAACTTAAACAGCTTGAACTTGAAGTAGGCGACTTTTCATTCATCTGATTTGGCACAGCAATTCTATCATGGCATGTCCAGAGTTGCTGAAAAATGTGTAAAAAAATTGTATTCTAAGTTTTAAAAAGGCACCAACAAATACAGGGGTCGAGTTATAAAGTTAAGCCCAAAAAAATTGACTTGACCTTATAGCCATTTTTTAAATAACATTGAGAAAAGATTATAGAAAAAAGACATTATTTCTGAATGGAAATGAGCCAGCAGGAGGTCTTAAAATCCAAAAAAGCGTACAGGGGGAACATAAGGTCAAGCACCAACAAAATGACTTGACCTTAATACACTCCAAAAAATGACTTGACCTTAGTGCAAGAAAAAAGTCCAAAAAGATATGAATTCTATAAAAAAAATTATTACCCGTGTTTTACCCGTGTCGTTCTAAACGTATATGTCGAGTTATAAACGATGACTTGACCTTATAACGGTCACAATTTGTGACCTTATAACTAGACCCCCTGAATCATGTCAAATGATTTCAAACAAAAATTACAAAAAGCATGCTTCTCAAAAAACTGACTCGACCTTAGTGCAATTATTTGTGGAGTTATTTCAAACCTGAAATGTCGGACTCGTTAAAATAGAAAGTAGTTCATCTTGCTCGTCGGCATTGTTACTTAGGCTGTACAACACACTATCAACCAGCTCACTGAATCATTAGTTAGTATCACAAAATTTAAACCACGTTAAAGCCTTATAGACTATAAGTAGTAAGGAAATACCTGAGGTTAGTGGTTAACGGTTTTGCATTCGCACATTCCGGTTTTCGTACACTTTGCGTTATTTTATCGATGACGGGGGAGTCGACTATACCGCGCAGAAAAAGTAAATCCGTCTCACGTATTGAACCCTCCCCCCGATTCATCATACTAAAACACATAAACATTGAACGACCAGTTTTTTCACCGCGCCCATCAATATTAACTTTCCCAACTCCGCTCAGACCAAACATGATAGACGACTACAGGTCGGCTATAAGATACAGGTGAGGTAATATAGATGCTAAGCCGTTTTTTGGACCTATATTCGCTCAGCGCAATCGCGAACAAAAAACGGCTCAGCATCTATATTACCTCACCCTGTATTAAGCAAAAAACGACCTTAAGTACGTTTGCAAAATACCCTATGGCCTTAGTGCTAAAAAATCATATGGGCTTACAACTGACCAAATCGAAGGCCTTATAACCAAACTCTTTTGTAGGTACTTTTGGGTGTCCTTTGCAATGAAAATCAGGTTATTTCATGTTTTTTCTAAAGGGAATTGAAAAGTATTGGTTGTAGGCGCTAAAAATTGCCAAAAGTAAAAAAAGAAAAACTCCGAATAATACTTCGAATCACACAGATGGATTTAAGATGAACAGAAATGTTTTAAATAGCATGCCGCAGATACAACAGAAAATAGAACCGATGCTGCATTTCCAAAAAGACCAAAAACAACAAATGAGGCTTTGAGACGAGAAATTATTCATGTATCANTTGCCTGGCAAACCAAAAATACTTTTAGCCCGTCTCGTAAAATTTCCCGAAAAAGTGCACAATTGGGCAGTCGTGCACAATTGGAGGGTGCACAATTGGAAGGTCGGGACTGTACGTTTGCAAAACACCCTACGGCCTTAGTGCAAAAATAGATCATATGGGCTTACAACGGAGTAGGGTACTTTCGCGACCATTTGTGGTCGCGAGAAAAACCCGTTTATGAGTACTTTCGCGACAACACCATTTGGTCGCGAATCGTTGTTCAAAAGATGGTTTCGCGACCAAATGGTGTGGTCGCGAAAGTACTCATAAACGAATCACAAATGGTCGCGAAAGTACCCTTCACCCTTAAGGGCCCTTACAACTGACCAAATCGAAGGCCTTATAACCAAACTCTTTTGTAGGTACTTTTGAGTGTCCTTTGCATTTAAATTCAGGTTATTTCATATTTTTTTCTAAATGGAGTTGAAAAGTATTGGTTGTAGGCGCAAAAAACGCGTCAAAAGTAAAAAGAAAACCTCCGAATAATACTTGGAATCACACAGATGGATTTAAGATGAACAGAAATATTTTAAATAGCATGCCGCAGATACAACAGAAAATAGAACCGATGCTGCATTTCCAAAAAGACCAAAAACAACAAATGAGGCTTTGAGACGAGAAATTATTCATGTATCAATAGACCCGTTAACCAAAAATAAACCACTTCAGATTGACAATTATACCAAGATAAACAACTATTGCGTAATCATGAAGTTTTAAATCGTCCCTATGCTACCTTATGAAGTGATGATGTTTCAGTATATTTTAGACCAACTGTACTGTATTTTGATATTTTTGAAAATCAATGTCCAAGGTCTAAGTGATGTTACAGGGGTCATGTATAAGGTCAAGACGCAAAACATTTAAATAAATTAAAGATTAAAATTTTAATCTTTTATTTAAAACATTTCTAAAAGACATGATTTCATAGGTAACTAACTATTATCTGAATGTTTTTTTCCCACTTTTTGATTGTTTGTTAATTAACTTATTCGTCTATTATTGGCTATAAGGTCAATAGCTAAAAAACTAATTTGACTTTAAATGCATTAAAACTGATTTCACCATAAAACCACCCAGAGAAAAAATACTGTTTAATAACTGAAGAATCAGGCCTACTTATTATTTCATTTTGATGAATATTTAGGATTTTGTACAATTAAAAATATATACAATTAAAAGTGAGTACTTTTATAGCGTTACAATTTCATGAGTCATATCAGATTGAAAATTAAAAAAATGATATATTTGGTCGTTCGGAAGATACACCAGTAGTTTCCAAAAATATTTTCGAAAAAAATATTTTCGAATAATATGCTTTAGCATGCTGCATCAGGTGAAGTGAGAAGACAGACAAAATATATAATTATTTTTTTGTTGCTGCAAAAGGCGCCAATTATTGCAATTTTGCTTTGACCTTCCAATCCGGACATTGAATTTTTTCCCATTTTTTTAAATAAGGTGAGACTAACTGGGCTAGCATTGCATTTCCACTGACGGATAAATGCAACCCATCACAGAGCAATTGTTGACGTGCTTCCGTGAATTGGTTTTGCATTTCAGCAAAAAGTGGAATTGACTCAATTTTTAATTCATCGGCAACTTCAGCAACTAAATTATCCCATTATTGAACTCAATTATTTTACGAAAAGACGCAAACTTCTGGCACACTTTGGCAGATTATTTTTACACCGCGACCCATTTATTAAGGGGGCCCAATGGGGGTTGGTTATAAGCTCAAGGTCTAAAAAACTGACTTGACCTTAATGCATTAAAAAAACTGACTTGACCTTATAACCATTTGATTTTTTTTTGTTTCCATAAACCCTTGGAGCTGGGAAAAATTCAAAAAGACATGATCTCAATTGAAAATAAATGTGCGGGGAGGTGTTCATCCAAAAAAAGCTAAAATACATGATTTTAATAATTTTTTCCCTAAAAGCATGCTTCGCAAAAAAAAAACCACTTGACCTTAGTGCAAAAAAACTTGACCTTATAACGGTCCGAATGGCTGACCTTATAACCAACCCCCTGTAGTTAAAGGTCAGTCCGTAAAAACTGACTTGACCTTATAAGTTATAACCATATACAAATTGGCATGGAAAACGCTTTATGACCAAAAAACCATAAGGTAAACCAGTGTTCCGAAAAGTGTGAAAATAAGTGTGTAAAATAAACGTACCACATTTGCTGTATTTTTCGGCTTCCGCCTCACAGCGGTTTGGTTTTTTTTTGTTGAATTGTGAACTTTCTGGATCACCTTGGCAAAAGGCCATCCATGCGGGCCCATCCACCCACGGCGTTGTAATGAGGACGACCTTTTGGGCACCGGCCTGTTGACATTTTTCGACCAGTTTAATTAAATTTGTCTTGAATCGCTCGACTGGCACGTGTTGAACATCATTGGCCGAATCATTGGCGCCCATCAAAATAAAGACAATGGCCGCATCGGCAAAGTCAACCTTGACATCTTCAAAATGCTCGAGTAGCCAGTCCGTATTGTATCCACTGAAGCCACGGTTTAAAATATCGAGAGAGCGGCAATACTTTGATTGTAAAACGCTTAACCATCCGCCTGTCTCAATATCATGCCCACGCTGGGTTATCGAATCACCGTAGCAGACAATGCGTGGGCGTGACATTCTAAACGTTACCAGGGTCATTTTAGTGTAAGTTAGAATGGCAAATTTGAAAAATAGAACAACTGGTTTTACAGTGGACTAAAAAGTCAATTCGTGAAAAATATCAATTTTTGTCCAAAGACAATTTCTGAAAAATATCAATTTTTGTCGAAAATCAATTTCTGAAATAATATATTCTTTGATATCAATTTTTGAAAAAAAAAATATTTTTGAAAAAATGTAAGTTTATGAAGAAATGTAAATTTATGAAAAAATATAATTATTTGAAAAAATGTAAATTTATGAAAAAATATAATTATTGGAAAAAATGTAAATTATTTGAAAAAATGTAAATTTATCAAAAAAAAAAGAAATTTTTCGAAAAATGTATTTTTTTTAATTTTTTGAGAAAAAATGACAACTTCATAACAACAAAATACAAATTTCGACAAAAAAAAATACAATTTTGTATTTTGATCAACAAATGTCCAACTTGGTCATCTAATCTCATAAGAAAAAAATAGAAACACATTCTATATCTCCTGTATTTTCTCATTCTTTTTAACCATCAATAAAAATTCCGTTAACAATCATAAATAAATAGTTTCCTAAAAATAATTCTCTAAACTTTCGCCAAAGATGGCCTCGAGTTTGGCCACCGTCTGTACCATCTTTTGCTCGACACGTTCGTCGTCGTCCTCGAGCAGCTCGGCCAAAAACTGCGGAGCTGATTCTTGCAAAAGTGACTGATAATCGTCGCCTAACTTGTCGACGACAGCGTCAATACATTTTAGGGCGGCGATGCGCACAATCGGATCTTCATGCCGAGTTTTTAGCAGAATCCGATAATTTATCGGTCGCCAAATAGCGTCATCAGAAATTGTGGCAGCTGATTGGGCAACAGCTGGAATCAAATTCTCGTCACAAAACTGCTCGAAATCAGTCAAGTCGGTATATTCGAGCATATTGATCAGCAGCGGGATTAACTCATTGATGGTGGTGTCATCCAAAAACTCTCCATTGTCATACAAAAAAATTTGGTGCAGAACGGTTAAAACCCCAACCAACAATTCACGTTTATCTTCGACGCTATCCACTAATGTTGATTTTTCGTCATTTACACTCGGCTAAAAATATCATTTTACAACGGACACGTATGTAATAGCTGTAAAATAAATTGACAATATTTAAAAATTACGGGGATTTTTACAAAATGAAAATTGATCAGAAATTCAACTTTTACACCACCCAAATAATTCATTACCGATCAATCGGTTTGATTCCCCTAAAAAAGTCCGAAAGGACCGTTATGTCGTATTTAAAGCCTGTTGTAATTTGACCCCTTTTGGGGGGTCATATGACACTTTTTGACCCCGCAAAAAATGTGGCGTCAAAAATAGACGTTTTAGCCTTCATTAAAAAATTTCATCGAATCGGTTGCGCGAAACCGATGTTTTGTAATTTCGGCGGTTATTTCGGGTACTACCGGATGACCATAGTCGAAGGTCATAATTTTTGTGAAAAATTCAAATATTTCGTATCATTTACAAAACTGTCTTGTAACGGTCAAAATATCATGTACTTACCAGTAGCTCAATAAGATGCGAAGCGAGAGAACCGGTAAATATTGGAAACATGGATTTGAGGGCTGCTGCCAAATGTGCATATAAAGTATACAATGATAATAGGTTACAGACGGACCCCTCTGATGTTGTCGTCGCCCACGTAAAAATTTTGAACAAGAGCGGCCGAAGAGAGGCCTCTGGAAGTTTGAGGGCCAGCCGAACTAGGGCTTTACATGTTGCATTTTCAACACTTGTGATCATCTCACGCGTTATACCTACAGTCTTGGGTGTCCATCATATTTTTGTTAAATGAAAACATTCACACAAAAAATACTTTTTTACGAAAAATTACTGCGTAAAAAGTGAAAGACTCTTGACCTAGGTCAATCTCAAAAAAAAAAACTGGCTGGACCTTCATACATTTAAAAACTGAGTTGACCCCTTATATCGGTTAAATTGTCAGACCTTATAAGTTATAAATTAGAAATCATAAAAAAACATTTTTTGGGCGCCTAGGGGCTAAATTTTGGGGGTCCTCCATATGAAATTTTTTCATCGGTAGATCAAACTGTATACTCTAGTATGTCTACTTATTGGATTTCGACACTTTGTAAAAATGGAAAGAAAAGTTACGGGCACGCTAGTTATAATCCCTACCCTTTTTCATAAATCATAGCTTCAAAATTTTTCAGATAAACATAGTTAACCCTTTATCCATACATGTCTGGATTTTCACGAAACGTTTGTTCCCACAAAATTAAATATCGCAACGGATTAAAAACGACCTGACATTAAAAGATTTATTTCTGCGTTTCAAAATANAATATCAAAAAAACAGACACTTATACAGTGTACACAATATATTATACACACTTTAATTACAGTCCCGACCTTCTAGTTGAGCACCTTCTAGTTGAGCACGACTGCCTACTTGTGCACTTTTTCAGGAAATTTTACAAGACTGGCAAAAAGTATTTTTGGTTTGCCAGGCAAAACTTGTTGATTCAATTTTAAATTTTTTAGTTCTAAACGATAAAGGAATCAATTTTGTGTATATTTATGACTCGAAAATGCCCTAAAAAACTAGTAGTTAAGTTGATAATGTCAATTTTACCAAATTTTGCATGACCCTCTAGTTGTGCACGACTGCCTAGTTGAGCACGTTTTTCGGAAACGCAAATTGCACAACTAGAAGGTCGGGACTGTATATGGACACCCAACTTGACTTTTAATCTTATCACTTCGAAACTGCAAAGCTTTGAGAAAGAGTTCCTGCAGAATATGCTGTTGTTTAACTGCCACACCACGCTCAAGCTTTTCGATGTGCAGCTCCGTTATTAACAAAAGTGTCACGACAGATTGCGCCTCTAGCGTCGAAAAAACGGCGCCAATTTCGGGAAGTAAAATTCGCGATGGAAGCGCAGCAATTGAACTTGGGTCGTTTGAAAATTAGCACAACCAAAAATTGAAATTCAAATTGCCCAAGTTTGGGAATAGGTATGGACCGGAAAAAACGGTTAACTCCCAGGGGGAAGTGCGTGTATATACACGCAACTTTTTTTTTCGTCGATTTAAGCCATATGGAGGCCCCGTAGGGCAAAACGGGTATTGGTGACCCCCCTCAACTTTTCGAGAAAATTCGATTGACGGTGTTTTTTTGCGTAGGTTGGAGATTTCAAACAGCTCTCTAGGGGGCCCTGATGGCCCAAATCAATTTCTGAATAGTCAGATCGACGTAGTTTGACGAGCTCTACAACTTGGCTTTACCAGTTTTTTTTTAATTAATGCGAATTATTGTGATTTTTTAAGTGCGTGTTTATTTACACACATTTTCCCCCTACGGCTTCCCAAAACTCCTTCCCCTGATAGTTAAAGTACAAAAATATTGCAATCTCAGGAATATTTACTAAAATAGATACACAACCCTATCTGAGAAAGCGATATTTTTACTTTAACAATTTTTTGTCCCACACTTGCGCAATTTTTATTTCAATTTTTAGTTGTGCAAATTTTCAAACGACCTGATACAAACCATGAGTCGCCCACTCAACTCATTGCCAACCTCGTCCATATTGAACCGGCAGATGGCGGTGAGGAGGCCGGGAATGTGCGGGGAAATAAATCCGCTCATTGCGGTCAAGATCTTTCCAAGTGACGCAATAAGAATAATAGCAATTGAATCAAGCTGGTTTATGCGGGTTAACCCGCCCAGTATTGCCTCAATAGTCCAATTGAGACTCCCAAGAGCATTCATCTTTAACTCGGAAACTAACACCGCGGAACACAAAATCACCGATCCATATGCACTATCTTTTGCCTAATAGGGGATTCTAAAATTGTCACACCTAATTATTTTTTAAAAACAATTTCGGAATTCGAACTCTTGCGGGCTGGCCATGTCCTAAAGGGGTTCATGTACTGTAACATTCAAAAAATGTGGAATCACTTCTTAATGCTTTTTGTACATATTTTTTGCAAAAAATTTTCCTAAACGTGAGATTTTTTCCGAAATTAAGGTCAAGCCCCAAAAAATGAATTGACCTTAATGCAATTTGGAAAAAAATAACTTGACCGTATAATCATCTGAAAATTATTTTCCAAAATAAGACCTTAGTGCCGGGAAAATTGTGCCAGCGGGGGGAGGTCTTCATCCAAAAAAAAAAAGCATAAAAAGACATGATTTCAAAGATTTTTACCAACTAAAATGACTTGACCTTAGTGCAAGAAAAAATGACTTGACCATAGTGCAAAAAAGATGACTTGACCTTATAACGGTCACACCGTGTGACCTTTTAACCAGACCCCCTGTACGCCCTTATGTTTCATTTACCGCTTTTTTTTTAGCTTTTTATTGGCACTCCGAAAAAAAGCAGCGTGTCATTATGTTGCACTTTTCTGACCTTTTTTGTTTGAAACATTAGGGCGCACGCGGTATATTTTTTTTGACTATTTAATTTACTATATTGAAACCCAAGCCTTTACATTTACACACAGATTACCCTCTAGCACTGACGGCAAAACGGACAAAATACGTCGAAAGGGCTCCGGCTGATCTTTGGCGATCGTTTTGGCTAAAAGTTTGATCGCCTTTGCGACCAAATTTACG
>SCLG01000425.1:136135-151147 GCA_004367875.1 Oikopleura albicans
TGATCGGCGCTAATGAAATTTTTGGTCGCCACCGATAAATTATCCCTTTTTCGCCAATACTATTCTCTTTATTTAGGTCAGGCACAAAAAATCCATGACGGTTAATCACCTCTTTTCTGAAGTGCTTAAGAAATCGCCATAGTGGTGGTAGGGTGACTTGAGATGAAATTTTCGTAAAAATATTTGTATCGTGGTAGGGTAGTAAAGCAAGTAAAACGTCATCTGGTTGCATTTCGGCAATATGAAATCGACACAAGAGCCACTCGAAGCATTTTTGGGCGGCGCGAAGTAACATATGAGGCGAAAGCACTACCAAACATTTCTGTATGTTTAAAGTTAACAAATCATTTTCCTCTTTGGACAACATGGTTCGCTCCAATTCAAGTGTCTTTTCGCCAAATAGCGAATCATGAAACTCGTCAATGTTTGATCCCACTTCTTTCAACGTTTCAATTCCACTACAGTCGTGTTTTATATTTATCAAAATAAATACATGTAGCCAAGGGCGTATAATCAATTTCATGACAAGGTCTTGTCTCAAAAAAGTGAAAAAAGATGTCATGTGTGATTTTTTAAGAAAACAAATATAAGTGTTTTTTTGATCAAAAATATGACTTGACCTTATAACCAACCATTCTTTTAAAGCATTTTGAAGGGTTTTTCGACCAAAAAATGACTTGACCTTATAATCAACCAGTTTTGAAAGCATTTTGAACGGCTTTTTGACCAAAAATATGACTTGACCTTATAACCAACCCCTATGTATAAAAAATGATCAAAAAGACATGATTTGTTTGAAAAACAAAATAAAAAAGACATGATTTCCATAGAAAAAAACTGACTCAAGTCAAGGTCAAGTCAAGGTCAAGACCTTATAACGGCTCAAATGGTTGACCTTATAAACAACCCCCCCTGTACTAAAACTGTTATTAACCCGTTTTTATTAAAAATATTTTTAATAAAAAAATTATTAATTTTCTAAACTATAGTTTAAAGGCACTTTATTATGAAATATATAATATTTAAAAAACGACCTTTGTGCGAGTTGCAAGACGACTTCAAACGAGACTCTGGCGGCCTCATCTGGCGTAAATAAAATCGACACTCTCTTTCTCTTATCAACATCTACAACGGTTGCGTTATCTTGACGCAAACGCAACAATTGCGTTGACAATAAGGTCATTTTTCAGTCAAAATCGAAGCCCGTCTAAAAATATATACCAATTATTACTAATAATTTTGAACACGATCAAAATGTTTTTTGTTAAAACAATATCACATTTTTAAGTTTTTTAATTCAAAATAGAGATTGTGCAGTCCTTTCAACTAATTTTTTTATTGCAAATTAAAATTATTATATTCAGTGGTAGTTATTAATTACGACTCTTTGGAATTCCTGAGAATAAACAAAAATATACAATGAAATCTCACAGCTAAATAACATAATTGATAGGCAGTAATTGGGCATTTCGCAAAAATTTAATCTTACTCTAAGACCTGAAGTCAAAACTAGTGTAGAAATGGGAACATAATGTATGTGTATATTTTGGTACTGAAATGAAATGGACCCTACTGGACCCGAGCAAAATTAAAATGGACCCGAATTGGACCCAGATTTAAACCCAAATGGACCCGAATCGGACCCAGATTTAAACCCGATTTGGACCCAGATTTACACCCGAATTAGACCCAGATTTAAACCCGAATTGGACCCTGATTTAAACCCGAATACGACCCAAATGGACCCTAATCGGACCCAGATTTAAACCCGATTTGGACCAAGATTTACACCCGAAAATTGGGTAAATTTCAGTAAAAATGCTAAACTCTGATGACGAGTATGATTTTTTAGCTATTAACGACATGATTTCTCAAAATTTTCCTCAAAAAGATGTGATTATATACGCATAATTCATATTCGTGTAAAATTTTGGTTTATAAATTTAAAATAAAGCCAATAGGTAAATATTCTAGATTTTGCGAGTAAAGATGATGTTCTATCTCATGAGTCCCATGCGGAATTATCTTCGAGTGGTTCATCGTCGGAGTTAATTGTTAAATCCCGTAAATCCATAGACGGGTTAAATGTTTCGGGTTCGTCGTCGGGCGCATTCCAATCATCATCCATTTCACCATTTTCGGTTTCAATACGTTTTTCGACTTTTTCACGGGTTAATAAGCGACCCTTAACCGTTGTGCCCAATTTGAGCGCCAGGCCCACAAACCCATCACCAAGCTTATAACGCCGTCGAAGAAGGGTTGGCTCGTCAGC
Organism: Oikopleura albicans; assembly: GCA_004367875.1. Classification (NCBI taxonomy): domain Eukaryota; kingdom Metazoa; phylum Chordata; class Appendicularia; order Copelata; family Oikopleuridae; genus Oikopleura; species Oikopleura albicans. The sequence goes on from SCLG01000425.1 coordinate 138,408, forward strand.
GGTTAACACTGTCATGATCAGCTCGTCGTCGGCCAACAATGGGCAATTTCCACAAAAGGATACGAATTTTGTTTTAACACTAACATTTGTTGAAAAAGACATGATTTTTTTTGGTTATAAGGTAAAAGTCTAAAAAACTGACTTAAGGTCTAAAAATCCGAGATCTTCATGCAAAAAAAGTCAAAAAAGACGTGATTCATGTTGAAAAAACTGACCTTATAACGGTTAAAATGGCTGACCTTATAATAACTACCCCTGTAGTGGACCAATTCAGTCTCAGGTTGATAGTTGGTGATTTACCGGCGTGTATGACCGGTCAAAGTTGAAAATGTTGGTCACTTAAACTCCAAACCCTAAGTGTGGTAAATTTTTTTCACCATATGGTCTTATAAGACCTTTGTGCTAGGAAAAAGTTCAAAAAGACATGATTTTATAGAAAAAAAGTGTAAAAAGACATGACTTCTATAAATCAGTCATTCATTTCCTAAGAGAAATCGGTAGATCATTCGTATCCTGGCCAAATGCAAAATACATCAAGTCGGTTATGTCAATGCAATTCGTCTTTGACCGACTGATCTCGATGTCGAAATCGGGGACATTAATAAATCAGGGGATCAAGTAGGATCAAGTGGGAGAATAATGTCTAATAACCGATTTCGAACTCTTAACTGACGAGTTGCTCAATGGAATTAGCTACCATTTTGAGTAAATGTTTCTCGTAAGCCAGTACGTCATCTGGTGACCAATTTGGACGGAATGTTTTACACGAGCGAATCAAATAGGTTAAAAAACATCCATAATTCTAAAAATATGTTTTGGTATAATTGATAAAAATTCAAACTATTTGAAGAGGTTACATGGTCTTGGGGAAAAATAGATAAAAAAAAACCTTGAATTTTTCAAAGACAATAGATGACCTTATAACCATCTGAAACAAAATCGAAAAGCTGAAGGACTTCAACAGCCTGAACAGCCTCTCTAGATTTTCACGTGAAAAAAATTCAAAAAGACATGTTTTACCAAATTAGAAAACATGAGAAACCTATTATTTCGGCTAGCCCATATTTTTATGAAAAAGTGTAAAAAGACATGATTTTATACAGTCCCGACCGTCTTGATGTGCACGACTGCCTTGATGTGCACGTTTTTCTGAAACGAAATATGCACATCAAGAAGGTCGGGACTGTATATTTTTGTCTCAAAAATACATCATTGATTGTGTTCCAGATCAGGCCGTCGGGTCAAAAAAAAATTGAAAATGTCCGACCTTATAACCACTCCTGCATATATTTTTAAATTAAAGATAAACTAAATTTTTTTAACTTATAACAAACAAAATAGTATACCCTGATAATATGCGTTCCCAGCGGCTGATTGGCAAGACCTTTCGTATTTTTTGAGCTAAACCAGTAACCCTTAATGGTATTCAACTTAACACCATGTTCATATATATAACGCGTTATATACTTCGGACATTTTGCGTTTTCCACTTGTGGTCGAGAGGATGGCAATCGCAGATCGCCAAACCTAAATATGTAAGAAAAATTTTAACACGCAAAATAGGTATACGAGGAATGTGATCATGCCCAAAAATGATATACACTTAAAAACGTCTCTTGACCTTATAACCATTTGATAAATTAGAATGCCCACAAAAAGTTCAATTTCAAGTGAAAAAAAAGTGTAAAAAGACATGAAAAATGAACAGCAAACAATAAATGTGACTTACCAGTATTGCGGATCTATCAGAGAAATATAATTTGCATCATCAACTATAATTCGGTTGACTCTACACTGGGGTGACCGCGAACTTTTATTATAACTATATTATTTGATAAAGCTAAAAAAATCGAACCGAACAAACGTGTTGCCAAGTACAGGGGGTCTCGAATAAATAACACCTAAATAGGCGGGAAACAAGCGAAAGGAAACGAAAAACTAGCGACTATATACGGTATACAGGGGGTTGGTTATAAAGTCAAGGTCTAAAAAACTGACTTGACCTTATAACCAACCAGAAATTTTTTTCCACAATAAGACCATAATGCGGAGAAAAAAACTGACTTGACCTTAGTGCCTGAAACAACTGACTTGACTTTAGTGAAAAAAAACTGACTTGACCTTATAACGGCACAAATGGCTGACCTTATAACCAACCCCTGTATGATATCTGCCCCGTTGAAGACATAATTTTACTTAAAAACTGCAAGTACTAAAAGTTGATGTAAAATTAAAAAAAAACAGCGAGTTTGACATCTATGCGGGCACCCTAGTCTGTAACGTAGAGTATGCGGGGTCGGATTCTTACAGCCAATAATCTGAAAGAGGTCAGAGACGACTGTATGGTCCGAAAAGCATCGAATTCCTTCGCGTCTAGAGTAAGCACATACTTCATTTACAATTCTAGAAAGTGGACATCGGGTCAGACCGTTAGACTGCAAAAGTCGAATTGTCAGAATTTCAAGCAAGTCGAAATTATAATCCGTCGAAAACAACTCAAAGTACGGCGCCCGATATGACACATCTAAATCAACCATTCGATTTCTAAACTAATAAAATAAACGCTAATTTGTTTACTATTTTGTTTTGAACTTTAGTTTCAACAGAATAAGAAGTAAAATCTACACGATTACAGTCCTTACTCCCAATTGAGACGTTTTTATTCTCGAAAATCGCGTCCTGATGAATTAAAGTGTCTATTTTTGGTGAAGGGTAAAAAACACGTTCATGAGTACTTTCGCGACCACACCATTTGGTCGCGAAACCATATTTTCAACTACGATTCGCGACCAAATGGCGTGGTCGCGAAATTACTAATAAACGGGTTTTTTCGCGACCACAAATGGTCGCGAAAGTACCCAACTACCCATTTTTGGACTTTTTTTTTTATATTTTCATAAAAACGTCTCTATTGGGAGTATGGAATGTAATTATTCAAATAATATTGCACAAATTCCCCTACGATTTCCTCTAATTTCCTTTTATCGAATATTTTTTTTTCACAATATGTGAAAATAGTTCGGGTTGACTGTCAATGGGCACGACTGGCACGGAAATTCTTTCTCGAAAAATGGGTCGTACCAAAAGTTAACGGCAATGTTGGCCGGCTCATTCCTATCTGGGTAGCTCTGAACTTCATGCCACCAAAAACNAACCAGTAACCCTTAATGGTATTCAACTTAACACCATGTTCAAATATATATCGCGTTATATATTTCGGACATTTTGCGTTTTCCACTTGTGGTCGAGAGGATGGCAATCGCAGATCGCCAAACCTAAATATGTAAGAAAAATTTTAACACGCAAAATAGGTATACAAGGAATGTGATCATGCCTAAAAATGATATACACTTAAAAACCTCTCTTGACCTTATAACCATTTGAAAAATTAGACTGCCCACAAAAAGTTCAATTTCAAGTGAAAAAAAAAGTGAAAAAAGACATGAAAAATGAACAGCTAACAATAAATGTGACTTACCAATATTGCGGATCTATCAGAGAAATATAATTTGCATCATCAAGTATAATTCGGTTGACTCTATACTAGGATGACCGCGAACTTGGATTATAATTATATCATTTTATAAATCTAAAAAAATCGAACCGAACCGAACAAACGTGTTGCCAAGTACAGGGGTCTCGAATAAATAACACCTAAATAGGCGGAAAATCATATCTGCTCCATTGAAGAAATAATTTTACAGGGGGGGTCTAGTTATAAGGTCAAGCCCCCAATGGTCAAGCCCCCAAAATGACTTGACATTAGTGAAGAAAAAAAGTGAAAAACGACATGATTTATCTTGAAAAAAATGACTTGACCTTAGTGCAAAAAAGATGACTTGACCTTATAACGGTCACATCTTGTGACCTTATAACCAGACCCCTGTACTTAAAAACTGCAAGTACTAAAAGTTGACGTAAATTAAAAAAAAACAGCGAGCTTGAAATCTATGCGGGCACCCTACTCTGTAACGTAGAGTATGCGGGGTTGGGTTCTTACAGCCAATAATCTGAAAGAGGTCAGAGACGACTGTATGGTCAGAAAAGCATCGAATTCCTTCGCGTCTAGAGTAAGCACATACTTCATTTACAATTCTAGAAAGTGGACATCGGGTCAGACCGTTAGACTGCAAAAGTCGAATTGTCAGAATTTCAAGCAAGTCGAAGTTATAATCCGTCGACAACAACTCAAAGTACGGCGCCCGATATGACACATCTAAATCAACCATTCGATTTCTAAACTAATAAAATAAACGCTAATTTGTTTACTAGTTTGTCTTGAACTTTAGTTTCAACAGAATAAGAAGTAAAATCTACACGATAACGGTCCTTACTCCCAATTGAGACATTTTTATTCTCGAAAATCGCGTCCTGATGAATTAAAGTGTCCATTTTTGGTGAAGGGTAAAAAACACGTTCATGAGTACTTTTGCGACCACACCATTTGGTCGCGAAACCATATTTTCAACTACGATTCGCGGCCAAATGGTGTGGNACCCTAAAGACTCCTTATGACGATAAAAGTCAAATTAAATTAAAAGAAGAACACAAACAAATTTTAGCAAATAGCAATCGTGGGAGTGATTTCCCAGTTTATCGATAAATTTGAAATTTTGAAATGCTCAAAATTTCTAGAATTCGTGGATTAACTTATTTTTTTTGCACTTGAACTCATTCACTAAACCTTTAAAGATAATCTGAAGAGAACTATATGTATTCAATGCGGTGTAATAAAAAAATGGTGTTGAGTTGTAAACAAATCGAGCAGACCACCCTTAAAATTATTATCTTCAATGGTAGTTATTTATTACGACTCTTTGGAATTCCTGAGAATAAACAAAAATATACAATGAAATCTCACAGCTAAATAACATAATTGATTGGCAGTAATTGGGCACTTCTCAAAAAATTAATCTTACTCTAAGACCTGAAGTCAAACCTAGTGTAGGAATGGGAACATAATGTATGGGACATACGGTATTTTGGTACTGAAATGAAATGGACCCTACTGGACCCGAGCAAAATTAAAATGGACCCAAATTGGACCCAGGTTTAAACTCGAATTGGACCCTGATTAAAACCCGAATTAGACCCAGATTTAGGACCTGAACTGGACCCAAAAAGTGGGTAAATTTCAGCAAAAATGCTAACGTCTGATGAGGAGTATGATTTTTAGCTATTAACGACATGTTTTCTCAAAATTTTCCTCAAAAAGATGTGATTATATAACGCATAATTCATATTCGTGTATTCAATAGTTTATACGTATCATATACGTGTAGAATTTTGGTTATAAATAGATTATAAATTTAAAATAAACCCAATAAGTAAATCTTCTTGATTTACTCATTAGTCCCAGGCGGAATTATCGTCGAGTGGTTCATCGTCGGAGTTAATTGTTAAATCCCGTAAATCCATAGACGGGTTAAATGTTTCGGGTTCGTCGTCGGGCGCATTCCAATCATCATCCATTTCACCATTTTCGGTTTCAATACGTTTTTCGACTTTTTCACGGGTTAATAACCGACCCTTAACTGTTGTGCCCAATTTGAGCGCCAGGCCCACAAACCCATCGCCAAGCTTATAACGCCGTCGAAGAAGGGTTGGCTCGTCAGCGGTTAACACCGTCATGATCAACTCGTCGTCGGCCAACAATGGGCAATTTCCGCAAAAGGATACGAATTTTGTTTTAACATTTACATTTGTTGAAAAAGACATGAGTTTTCTACAGGGGGGTTGGTTATAAGATAAAAGTCTAAAAACTGGCTTAACTCCCAGGGGGAAGTGCGTGTCAATAGACACGCAACTTGTTTTTTTCGTCGATTTAGGGTATATGGAGGCCCCGTAAGGCAAAACGGGTTGGTAACCCCCCCCCCCTCAACTTTTCGAGAAAATTCGATTGACGGTGTTTTTTTGCGTAGGTTGGAGATTTCAAACAGCTCTCTAGGGGGCCCTGGTGGCCCAAATCAATTTCTGAATAGTCAAATCGACGTAGTTTGAGCTCTACAACTTGGCTTTACTAGTTTTTTTGAATTATTGCGAATTATTGTGACTTTTCAAAGTGCGTGTTTATATACAGTCCCTACTCCCAATACGGACGCTATTTTCGAGTATCACAAACGTGCGGAGTATGTACACACATTTTCCAACTACGGGTTCCCAAAAACTCCTTCCCCCTGAGAGTTAAGGTCTAAAAAATCTGAGATCTTCATCCAAAAAAGTGAAAAAAGACGTGATTCATTTTGAAAAACACTGACCCTAAAAATTCAAAATGGCTTCTATAAAAAAATGTGTCAGCGGGACCAGACCCCTCTGTAATTCATTTCCTAAGACAAATCCGTAGAGCAAATACGAATTCGTAGCCTGGCCAAATGCAAAATACATCAAGTCGGTTATGTCAATGCAATTCGTCTTTGACCGACTGATCTCGATGTCGAAATCGGGGACATTAATAAATCAGGGGATCAAGTAGGATCAAGTGGGAGAATAATGTCTAATAACCGATTTCGAACTCTTAACTGACGAGTTGCTCAATGGAATTAGCTACCATTTTGAGTAAATGTTTCTCGTAAGCCAGTACGTCATCTGGTGACCAATTTGGACGGAATGTTTTACACGAGCGAATCAAATAGGTCAAAAAACATCCATAATTCTAAAGATATGTTTTGGTATAATTCATAAAAATTCCAACTTTTTGAAGAGGGTGGTTACATGGTCTTGGGGAAAAATAGATAAAAAAACCTTGAATTTTTCAAAGACAATAGATGACCTTATAACCATCTGAAACAAAATCGAAAAGCTTCAGCCTCTCAAGAAAAAGACATGTTTTACCAAATTAGAAAACATGAGAAACCTTTTTTTGTGTCAAAAATACATGATTGTGTTCCAAATCAGGCCGTCGGGTCAAAAAAAAACTTGAAAATGTCCGACCTTATAACTACTCCTGCATATATTTTTAAATTAAAGATAAACTAAATTTTTATAACTTATTCTATTCTATTCTATTCTATTTATTCGCTGTTCGGCCCAGGTGGACCCTTACAAACAAAATAGTATACCCTGATAATATGTGTTCCCAGCGGCTGTGAGGCAAGACCTTTTGTATTTTTTGAGCTAAACCAGTAACCCTTAATGGTATTCAACTTGACACCGTGTTCAAATATATATCGCGTTATATATTTCGGACATTTTGCGTTTTCCACTTGTGGTCGAGAGGATGGCAATCGCAGATCGCCAAACCTAAAAAGTCAAGGAAAATTTTAACACGCAAAATAGGTATACAAGGAATGTGATCATGCCCAAAAATGATATACACTTAAAAACCTCTCTTGACCTTATAACCATTTGAAAAATTAGAATGCCCACAAAAAGTTCAATTTCAAGTGAAAAAAAAAGTGTAAAAAGACATGAAAAATGAACAGCTAATAATAAATGTGACTAACCAATATTGCGGATCTATCAGAGAAATATAATTTGCATCATCAACTATAATTCGGTTGACTCTACACTAGGGTGACCGCGAACTTGGATTATAACTACAGGGGGGTCTGGTTATAAGGTCAAGCCCCCCAAAAATGACTTGACCTTAATGCACTCCAAAAAATGACTTGACCTTAGTGCAGGAAAACAGTCCAAAAAGAAATGATTTCTATAAAAAAATTTATTAACCGTGTTTACCCCTGTCGTTGTAAACGTATATGTCGAGTTCTAAATTTAAACCCAAAAAGTGAAAAAAGACATGATTTATCTTGAAAAAGATGACTTGACCTTATAACCTGACCCCCCTATATATCATTTGATCAAGATTAAAAAACGAACCGAACAAACGTGTTGCCAAGTACAGGGGGTCTCGAATAAATAACACCTAAATAGGCGGAAAACAAGCGAAAAGGAACGAAAAACTAGCGACGGTACAAAAACTAGCGACGGTACAGTCCTTAACCATTTATCGCACGTTTTTGGTTCTCGAAAATAGCCTCCGATAAATGAGCATCGTCACAAGGTCATTTTTATTAGAATGACCCCATTTTGGCCAAACAAGCGTCCGATAAATGAGTAAGCGTCCGATAAATAGTGAAGGAATGTTCATCATATCTGCCCCATTGAAGACATAATTTTACTTAAAAACTGCAAGTACTAAAAGTTGATGTAAAATTAAAAAAAACAGCGAGTTTGAGATCTATGCGGGCACCCTAGTCTGTAACGTAAAGTATGCGGGGTCGCATTCTTACAGCCAATAATCTGAAAGAGGTCAGAGACGACTGTATGGTCAGAAAAGCATCGAATTCCTTCACGTCTAGAGTAAGCACATACTTCATTTACAATTCTAGAAAGTGGACATCGGGTCAGACCGTTAGACTGCAAAAGTCGAATTGTCAGAATTTCAAGCAAGTCGAAATTATAATCCGTCGAAAACAACTCAAAGTACGGCGTCCGATATGACACATCTAAATCAACCATTCGATTTCTAAACTAATAAAATAAACGCTAATTTGTTTACTATTTTGTTTTGAACTTTAGTTTTAACAGAATAAGAAGTAAAATCTACACGATTACGGCCCTTACTCCCAATTGAGACATTTTTATTCTTGAAAATCGCGTCCTGATGAATTAAAGTGTCCATTTTTGGTGAAGGGTAAAAAACACGTTCATGAGTACTTTCGCGACCACAACATTTTGTCGCGAAACCATATTTTCAACTACGATTCGCGACCAAATGGTGTGGTCGCGAAATTACTCATAAACGGGTTTTTTCGCGACCATTTGTAACCCACTCCCCATTTTTGGACTTTTTTTTATATTTTCATAAAAACGTCTCTATTGGGAGTATGGACTGTAATTACTAAAATAATATTGCACAAATTCCCCTACGAATATTTCCTCTAATTTCCTTTTATCGAATATTTTTTTTTCACAATATGTGAAAATAGTTTGGGTTGACTGTCAATGGACACGACTGGCACGGAAATTCTTTCTCGAAAAATGGGTCGTACCAAAAGTTAACGGCAATGTTAGCCGGCTCATTCCTATCTGGGTAGCTCTGAACTTCATGCCACCAAAAACTTGGCAAATAAAGCATTTCGCCTGGTCCAACCGTGCAGTTCATTGGCCGCGCATTTCGAAAGTTTGGAAACATCTCATAATTTGGGGCGAGGATGTCGACCGGTGACATTACCAAGGAAGTACTAAGGCAGATTTTTCAAGATGCCCTTTGATGTCTCCGATATGGGAACAAACATTTTTAGACCATATATACATGAGCCCATGTAGGATGCATTCCGGGAAATGTTGACGAAATTTGAAGAAGCTGATTTAAAAAAATAAATAAAAGCATATGTCGGAGGGTCTGATTAAAAAACTTTTATTTTCCAATCGTTCTGTTGTCCCAAAAAACTCATTTTCCATCTTTTTCGTCGGAAAATTGCCCAATTTGGACCAAACCGACCGGTGCTGATAAATGTGCCTCATCACAAACGAGGTCATTTTTTATTAGAATGACCCCATTTTGGCCAAAAAAGCGTCCGATAAATGGTTAAGGACTGTATATTTCCTATGCTATGGAGACATTAAGGCTTCCTGAAAAACCCACCTTTCCATCAGTTCTGAGCGCGTTAAATAATACGGTTTATTTTGGCTACTTCCTTTATTGACCCCAAATCGTGCTTCTGGAATATGACCTTCATATATTTCATGATTGCGTCTGGGGTCATAAATCATAAATTGCTTGGCACCCTTGATCATAACCATGGCATTCTCAAATTCGTCAAAGTGCATTTTGCCAAGCGTCTGACCATCACCAATCCAAATGTTTTGATGCTTGAGGGTTAACTCGCTAAAGTAGTCAATTTGGGGGACGTCTTTTTTCAATTTTTCAAAGTGAGACGTCATCGGGGTGTATTCAATATACGCCGAAATCCACTCGTCGAGCTCGGGGTCCCTTGTTTCATTTTGAAAAAGTGCTAATATATCACTCATGTGTAGATCAACTTGTCCCGGCCGGGCCATTACGAGTTCAGGAAATTCTAGCTGGTCTTTGACAAAGTCCGGAACGGGCTCACTACTCCAAAGATTGCGCAGTTCCGGCCCCTCAAAAACTCCATTGACCCCGAGTTTAACATGAATTTCATTTTCAATTTGATAATGGTCCCGAAAAAACTCGCGATTCCATGTTTTTAGGGCGGGCCAGTGGTCCACGGCGCCCGTCACAATCACGGGCCGATTACGTTCAAGGTACTCGTGTCGAAATTCATCATAGCTGAGAGATTCTGCCGAACGGTACTCGCAGTGCGAGGTTTCAAAAAAATCGAATACAGTCCTTACTCATTTATCGGACGATTGCTCATTCATTGGACCCTTTTTCTGTCAAAATGGGGTCATTCTAATAAAAAATGACTTTTTTTGTGACGATGCTCCTTTTTCGGACGCTATTTTCGAGAACCGAAAACGTCCGATAAATGAGTAAGGACTGTAACTCGTAAGTCCTACAGATAACTGTTTCGTACAGTCCTTTTTTGGCTAAAATGGGGCCATTCTAATAGACCAATGATCCTTTTTCGGATGCTCATTTCGAGAACCGAAAACGTCCGAAAAGGGAGTAAGGACTGTAATAAGCTGAGCTGTAAAAAACACTGTAACAAAATCTTTTGAAACCTGCCATTGTGCAATTTCAACTTTATTTAATTTTTCATTATCTGTCACTTCCCACTCCCAACTTTTGCGCTTGAATTTAAGATCACCCATTTTAGGGCCGGTAAATTCAAAGAGTTTGCTTTCGATTGTTTTCCTATGTAAACCGGCATCATTCAATTTGCCACGATTATCGCGAAACGTTTGACATTGATCGTTTACTTGGGCGATAACCGTATCCAAACTTGTACTCGAAAAGCGACTCGACTTTGGTCGGTCTTTTTTGAGGAACACAAATTTATAAATAAGTTTTAAAGCAGGTCCTTGACTAAGTGCATCGAGGAATTTTAATTTTTTTTTTTTTTTGACTACAAAGCATTATAACTGTAAAGCATTATAATTAAAAAATAGTTTTTGATTCTAGGCAGCGCAGTGGGGGCACATTTGACCCAGACCTCTGGTCAGGAATTGATTTTTTGTACCTTACCCTTCACTGAAAAAAGGGTACTGAAAAATTTGTACCCGAGTTTACCCGAGCAAAAATAAATGGAAATAGCGTCAATCTTATTTTTTCAAAAGTTCAAAGTCATATATGATTAACTGACTAGTCATCAGTCATACAGTCCTTGATTCCATAAGGGGCGCTTCCATTACGGCCGTTTATCCCATAACGGCCGCTTTTTTCCTCAAAAAAGTGATTTTTCCATAACGGCCGTTTTTTATTAACGTATTGAAAAATAAGGCATTTCAATGCAAGTGTCAGAAATTTACGATTATAATATAAGACTGGCACATAAATAATGGAATAAGTTGTAAAATAAATATTTTAAAATTAAATAAGCCATTTTATTTCAATTTGTCCGAAATTAACAACATGAGGGGCCCTAATTCCATAACGGCCGTTTACCCCATAACGGCCGCTTTTTTCGAGAACCGAAAACGGCCGTTATGGAATCAAGGACTGTAACATGAACCAAAAATGTTTTCTTCTTTCATTCTTTCTCAATGATAATTACCCGCGGGTTACCAAGTGAAACAATTAAGAGTACCCTTCCATACCCTACCATTGAAAGTTACCCGTGTTTGCCGTTGTCCGCGGACAAGAGAACAAAATCTGCCAACCTCTGCATTTGACCATATCGACTTTTCAATCGTGAGTAAGGTTTATGGTCAAAATACATTTATAAATGTGTGTTCCTCGAAAAAATACGCGACCTTTGGTGGTGGCAATGGAAGTCGAGATAAACATTTTCGATTTATTTTCGACCGTTTGAAAATGACAATTGCCGGCATCCCCGGTCCAAAAATGTCCGCCTCTGTTTTCTGTTTGAAAAGTGGGGAATTTTGCAATGCGAATTCGGTGTTAAAATGACCGATTTTAACATGATGCTCCTTTTCGAATACATCGATCAGTTTGAGGATAAAGTCATCGTTTGGCTCACGGTAAAATACGACCTGACAAAAACGTAACTGGCCATTAGGGTATCCACGGTGTAACCGACGACGTAAAACTATCATTTTTGATCATTTGAAGAAAATTACGTCATTTTTGATTGGCCAAAAAGTGTTTCACAAGCATGGATCTGTTGATATTTGCCAAAATTATGGTGTCATTAGAATACTGGCCAATTTATTAGGATTAGGGTGAACGCATGGAAATCTTGCTTAAAAAAATGCCCAAATAAGTTTTAATTATAAATTGCGTCACGTATTTTTTGCGAATACAGTCCTTACTCCTTTTTCGGACGATTGCTCCATTTTCGGACGTTTTTTCGGCCAAAATGTGGCCATTCTAATAGAAAAATGACCCTTTTTGTGACGATGCTCCTTTATCGAACGATATTTTTGAGAACCGAAAACGTCCGAAAAAGGAGTAAGGACTGTACGTATACTCTATACATACGGAATTCCGCAGCATACATGTACGTCTACATTTTAATAGAGTGAACACTTGTAATTTACGATATTGTATGCCATGGACACCCTACTGATCATCAACTATTGAGTGTTGTGTAAGTGTTGGAATTGCCCCCTCCGTTCCATTTAACAAAATGACAACCACTAGCCATCTAATCATAGGCTTCTATTCCCTAAAATTAAAACACCGTTTCAGT
>SCLG01000426.1:10451-23928 GCA_004367875.1 Oikopleura albicans
CACGCATCAGCATTTTTAAACGTGCAACGTTTCTGGATATATTTGGTCAAATGAACTTTTTGTGTTTTCAAGCACGTTTTCGTACAGTGTGGTTGATACGACAACCTTCCTTGTTAACAAGTGGAAAGCTGCAACGAAATACGCATTCAAGAAGTTTTTTTTTCTCTCATTTTTTCTCTCGTTTTTTCTCTCATTTTTGTTTTGTGAAGTAAAAAAGTAACCACGGGATATTCACACGCCTTTCCCCCTTTACACTTTTTCCCAAATTTTTTTACCAAAAAGAACCCAAACTTTTACAGCCCCAATAAAAATTTCGAAAAAAATGGTTAACGAGAACAGTCTATAAATTACGGAATAAGTGAGGATCAGGCCGTGACACGGTGTGTAAGTGGCGTGATCGAGAGACCGAATGAATTTGTAGCCTGCATGATTACCAGCCTGTTGGCTTACCAACACCAAAAGAAATTCTCTTTTTTTTCTCGGATGGTAATCCGACAGGCTACAAGCACGCAGGCTACAAGCAATTCAGCGATAATTAAAAAACAAAAATGAGAGAAAAAACGAGAGAAAAATAAAAAAATTCTTGAATACGTATTTCATTGCAGCTTTCCACTTGTCAACAAGGAAGGTTTTGGTATCAACCACACTGTATAACCAAGTGTTATTTGTAAAAATGGTGAGCAAGCTACCCAGATTTAGTGGAGAGGTTAACAAGTTGTTTATCTGTCCATCAAAATTATTCACGGTTTTTTTTGGTGAATTAAATCAACGATAACACGGACATTTATGTTACTACATTGTAATACATATATCTTAAACTCTCCAATTGGCTCCATATCGCTATAACAAAAGTTTATATATACTATTTTTGGTCAATGTATATATAAAGGAGCATATGAACGAAAAAATATTTCATATTGGTCGACTTGAATAATTTTGGGTCTAGAATTGATTCTAGAGTTTTCTCCAGGATTTGGTTTAGAGTTTCAATGTACACCTTCCTACTTCTTTTTGTTAGCCTATTTTATTTGGGAGAATGTGAATTGCGCCAGCGCCGTGATTTAATTGGACAAAATCGAATGTTGAACAATATTGAAGCTGGCCGACGATACAGCCGGGAAGCCAAAGTGGTCAAACCGGTAGATGAGCAAGTTTATATGTGGATTAGAAAAACAACAAAAGTAACATCCGTCCGTATCCAACGGAAAATACCGAAAAGACATCGATTCAAGTACCGTATGTTGACCAAGCGATACAAAAGTCGCGGAAATAAACATTGAACAGAGGCTGAACCAAAGTCTTTCTATTTCAGAAAATTTTATCGAAAATTATAGTTAATTTTATTTGTTTCCTGCGTTTAAAAATCATTGAAAGTATGTTCAGTAAAAATACAGTAAATAAATCAATACCACATCTCTGAAAAAACTGCGTTGTTGTCTTTCACTGTCTCGTTATTTCTCATTCAAAATGTCATATTGCTTTTATTGCTATTATTTTGCTTGATATGTACAACGAAGAACTAGACTTTAAACATTGAAGGTTCAAGGTCTAACCCTAACTTACTACTCAGCGTTTTACATGAATTACCGCCGCCATTTCCCCCGCATTTTTTAGATGCGGATATTCGAGTTTTTGACGTACGGAACAAACTCGAGTTTGGCTATCTAGAAAATACGAAATAAAAACCAGCGGAAATTCATGCGTATGCGTATCATTACTTTCAACGTGGACCGTATTTCTTTAACAATTTCTCAAAAAATCACAAAAAGTCACGGATAATTATAAAAAAAAAGTCAAGGAAAATGACGAAAAATGACAAAATTTTGAGTACCTGCCAGGTTCTTTTGACAATCTGCTAGTGGTCCAAAAATATTTTTATACACTTTTTTGGAATCTCCAAATGCAGTTCTATCACCTTTTTATTTATTTTTTCTTGAAAAATTTTGCTCGCCAGTTCGATGCCTCCTACAAATGCATCAGAAATACATGTAAAAGAAGTTTGTAGATAAAAATAGTACAGAATGAGCGTATGGGCGAAAATTTACGTGATCATGTATTTTTATTCAAAAATACAAAACTCCAAAATACACTGAAATCCTCTGATAAGATCGTATACCACTTTGCCTCTATTTAGTAAGTTTTTTACATTTAGGAAGTTAAAAGGTAAAATAAATACTTGATTAATCGAGATGCGGAAGTAATACAGTTCCAAAGGCGGATCTTATATTAAACTCGGGAAGCCCTTGGAGCGGGTCAAACGGTACTAAGTACAAATAAGTACCAAACAAGTAGTCGTAATGACGAAGAGGCCAATCTTGATTCAAGGTAAAAACTATCAACCTAATATTTCTTTAAAATATTTTTTCAGAAAATTATTTACACACATGATGAAGCAGAGCCGGCTTTTGGCATCTTTTTGGCTCTTTTCAACAATCTTAACTCCTATGGGTCACAAGTGGCATATAATCCGTAGGGGTCACTTAGTCCAAATTTCTACTAGACGCTTTTGTGACCGTTAATACTTTTTAGTACGAAAAAAAATCATTTTCCCTTTATGTTTTATTTTTTTTTCTCATACAATTTAACTAGACCCGTGTTTCAGCGATTATGGATTAAGCCGAATTTACTATTATTTTAGTCGGAGGGGGCCGAAAGGCGAGACGAAAACGAACAAAATTCGATTTAATTGTCTCGTCTTCATTACCCATCGTCTCGCATTGAGTACTTCACTTTTGGCTTTTGAAAACAGAAAGACGAGACAATCAACGAAAATACAACAAATTTTTGTTCGTTTTTGTCTCGCCTTTTTGTCCCCCTCCTTTTAGTCCATTTAGGGCGTTTAGTTCATTTGGACTAAGTGACCCCTGGGAGTTAATGTAGACTTTTCCTCTACAGTGAGAAACTTTTTACTTTAAGTGGTCGAAAATTCATAGACAATCCCAAGAAATATTATTGAAGAATTATCACGCCCCTAACCAGTATGTTGGTAAATTTTCGTTGGCTCGGCTCGGCTCGCAAAATTCCAATTTTTGGCTCTGAGCGAGCCAAAGCGAGCCGATTGTGCCGAGCCCCGATGTTAACCCGAGACCGCGCAGTGTTCCCACATGNAGTTCACCTTTAAACTGATCATCTTGTGTAGTACACTTCTACTTTACTATAAATTAAATGTCAAAATGCACCACCTACCTGCTTAAAGTAATAGTCAGTCCGTCCGCCTACGCAGTACCTGCTTAAAGTAACGATTCCGCTTTAAAGTAAACCCAAAAATGGAATAAAAAACTGTTACTTCAAGCAGGTAGTGCGTAGGCGGAAAGACTGACTGTTACTTTAAGTACGCATAGGTGGTGTATAGAAATTTATCTAAAGAGAAATTTATTTAAAGACAAAAAGTTAACCGAAGATAAGTAATATTGTCAAATTTCTTTAGAATTAAATATTAGCTTCACAATAAAAAATAAATCATTTGAAATCACTAATCTGTAAATTTGAACGAACAAATGAAACATCGGATGTAGTACATACTGTGAAGGACTTAACCACGAGACCACATTTTCAATTTTTAACTTTTTACATATTTTCAATTTTTAACCGGTATTGCGTGAGATTTTTTGCCGCAATTTATTTTAACTTCAGTTTGTCTTTCCTAAGAAGCCATCATTGTAAAACACAACAAAAATTTGTATTCTTGACCAAAATCGTTTGAAATATTTTAAAGTACAAATCATAGTTTTACCATTTTATTTTTAACAGATCATAAAATGTATTCGTTATTACGTGTCGATGACTAAATATCGCTGAAAAGTTTTTTTATGGTTCCTAAGGTAAGTGTTCTAATTATAAGAATGTGACAGGGTAAAACATGAGGAAAGTCAGAAATAATCACCCATTTAACAACCATTTCTTCTGACAAGATAGACAATTCATTGGACATCACTCAACCAAACGTTTTAACGTCACTTGGGTTCAGAATCTAAACAACATTTCGGAAAAAATGCATACGTAATTTTCTTCATATCATGTACAAAGAATGTTCAATTCGCCATGTCATGGTGGATTTTTTTCACACAGTTTCTCTAGTCAACTAAACATTAAAGAACAATTTTTTGTCAAAAGTATTCCTTGAAATTAAATATAATACGGCTTAAAAGGTGAGTAATCTTTTCTAAAACAATTCTGATAAGTACTACTCTGATAAGTACTTCTAACAAGTAATTTATTTATGCAACCGTAAAAAATGGGACTGATAAAAAAGTTGGTATTGTTAATTTTAGAGTGAAACTGATCGCTCTTTTTTGATATTTTTGCGCTTGAAATTTTTGCGGTCGAATTTTTGCCTTCAAAACTTTTACTCGCGAAACCTTTGCTCTCGAAACTTTTCCTTTCGAAATTTTTAGTTTCAAAATTTTTGCTCCCGAAATGTTTGCTTCCGAAATTGTTGCTCCTGAACTTTTTGCTCCCGAAATTTTTGCTCCCGAAATTTTTGCTCCCGAAATTTTTGCTCCTAATTGGCCTTGGATAAATACATCAGTATGTTAAATGTGTTTATTTGTTGTATTCTGAACAGCTCGACAATTTTCTTTTCGTT
Source organism: Oikopleura albicans (assembly GCA_004367875.1). Classification (NCBI taxonomy): domain Eukaryota; kingdom Metazoa; phylum Chordata; class Appendicularia; order Copelata; family Oikopleuridae; genus Oikopleura; species Oikopleura albicans. The sequence goes on from SCLG01000426.1 coordinate 15,037, forward strand.
TTTACCATAAAGGGATTGCTGAGTTTTTGTTATTTTGTTCTCCATTCTGATTGATATAGGATGAGTAAGCTTGCCAAAATCCATACCTGCTGGGTTTTGGGTTTAGAGGTTCTGTTAAGACATGATTTACATGCTGTAAACGATGTTAAAAATAAGTCTTTTATTGTGCAAAAGTTAGTAATATAACCCTCTTGTGGTAATCAATGATAACTAACTTTATTAAATAGCATAATTTGAATTTCCCCTTTAGATTATAATTATTTCAAACACCGGTTTTCATCGATTCTGTCTTCGGAAGATGACTAATAGTAGTCTCAAAGGACGATGGTTTTAGTTTGGCTCAATATGATTGATTTTTTTAATTTTTACTTTGCCAGTTTTGGCACTAGAGACGTTGTCAGTCACGGCCGCGGCGTGTCTAACAATTCCAATTACTCTCCGAAAATAGGGATGGTTAGCAGTATGCTCAAAGTATAAGAAAAAAATGGAATTGAATTTTCTTAAAGATGGCTTTATCTAGTAAAAGTTAAAAAGTAAAAATATTAAATCGAAAAAACGGATTTGAATTTGGTAAAATGGTTTAATAAAGTCCATTTGAGCAACATATATTCAAATGCTACTCAGTGTTTTACAAGAATTTCCTCCCTTTTTTGTATTTTCTAGATAGCCAAAGTTGAGTTTTTTTCTGCACGTCAAAAACTCGAATATCGTCATCTAGAAAATGTGAAAAAAAGATGTCGGAAATTCATGTGAAACGCGGAGTAGATAAAACTCAAAAATAACTGTCTTATAGATAACTTTATCAATCAACATTTCTTCTATCGTTGCATGCAACCAGCTTCACAAAAATATCTCTTTTCAAAGTCATATTTTACTCTCGTAATAAAACACTTTTTAATTAAGAGTCCTCATAACCAAATTGAATATACACCACATAACCCGTTATGTTAACACCATCAAACGTCAAAAACAGTTAACATAATGGAATAGGGCGTTTTCTTAAATAACTGAAAATCGAAGTTTATCAAATCCCAAAAAAGTGTTAACATATTATGTTAAACGGAAATATTGTTAATATAACGTTAAACGGAATATTGTTTATATAACGGGTTATGTGTTGTAATTGATAAAGTAAATATTTAAAAGGGTCCAAAAATTGAAATAATCCGAGTATAAACTTGTACAAAAAATTTGTATCAAAATTTTTACCAAATGTGTTACCAAATGTGTTAAAATAAGCACTAAAGTGGCGCGCCTTAAAGAGAGAGAGTCGCGCGCTCGTCTTTTTTAGAGCGGGCTCGAAAAAAGTCTGGCGATTTGGGGGCGACCCAAAAATTGCACCCAAAATCTTTACAAAAATTCTACACAAATTTGGTCCACATTTCGTTCGAAATGTTGTCCAAGAACGTAAATCGTTTTGAAAAATAAAAAAATCAAATATGCCGACCTCTGATGCAACCTTATACAATAATATACCAGACTAAACGTTGAACTAAAGTTAATGCGTTAAACATTTGTGATTTGTAAATTTGAGATACCTTATATAAAAACATATGCTAGTTTAGGATTTGTCAACATCCTATTGTTTAAAAAATTGTATTTGTCGGCGAGTAAATATATAATATGACTGGATCAATATAGATAGATATACGTATAGATATAGGTATGGTTGCAACTGATGCGAATCAAGTATTCAACAGAGTTTAGTCCAACAATAATGGCCCTGATAGAGGGTAAGTAAGATAAAAACAGGATAAAGGAACACTTACTAGCAACAAGAAAAAAAAAGAAATAACGAAATGTGGCAAATAGAAATTCCATATTTTTTAGGTTGGCAAAAAATAATTCGATTATTATCTTGGCCGAGCGTTATATCTGTCAATTACAAAAAGATACTTGAAAATAAAGCGAGTTTAGCATTTTTTTGAATCAATATGAACAATACAGCTGACTATTGGGTTGTCGGGTTTGATAAAATTAACGGGAGATATAAAAAAACATATGATTATAGGTTGTGTTCATGTATTCGCGAATTATAATTTAATAGTTTTAGAAACATAAGGATAACCATTCGCGAAGTATACAGAACTCGCGAATGATACAGAACTCGCGAAAGAAACGGAACTCGCGAAAGATATGGAACTCCCGAAAAATGTAATAATTTTCGTGTTAAATTTTCACAGCCCAGTCTGAAAATGACTAACCAATGCACAGGGTTAAGCGTAAAAACCTTTTCGGTTTGAACTAACTCGGTATATCGATCCTGGTAAATTTTGAATGAAAATTTTCGATCTTATGATATGGCATTCCCTTGATTAAAATAACACAGAAGGGAAAATATTGTTAAGGGCCCCATTCAAAAATGAAAAATTTATGAAAATGTTTCTTCCGTTCAGGAATGAAAGCCCTGTTTCTAAGGATCCCGAAAATATAAAAATTAATAAAAAAAAATTTCGGGAATGTTACCGAAATCGGAAATCACTGAGCGCCATATGCCAGCATTTTTGCCCATCTCAACAAAAATTCTGTTGTGAACCTCTAGATCCTGAAAACAAACCTCGTAGGCGTTAACGTTCGAAATTTGGTGGACCTACTATAATGACTATGGGGAAAATTTTAATGTTAATTGCGAGACTCAATTTTAACCCCTACTCCCTTATCTTGTCAAAAATGTGAGTAAATTTTAAAGCGACTTAGTTTGCATGAGGGCATAGCAGTTAAAGGTCTAATTTTGGCGAACTTACAAAATCTGCTACGGAGAAAATTTTTATTATAATGAAAATTTTGGTGAAAAAATTGAACCTTATTTTTAACTCCTACACACCTTATCGCACAAAAGATACAAAAAGACGATATTTTATTTCCCTCAGAATTACGACGTCAAAATTGATGACCATACTAAATCGATACCAGTGAAAATTTTGGTGACAAAATTGAACCAAATTTTTAACTCCTACACTCCATATCGCACTAAACACACAAAAAAAAGATATTTTATTTCCGTTCGAATTACGACGTAAAAATTGATGACTATATTCAATGGATACCAGTGACAATTTCGGTGAAAAAGTAAAACTAATTTTTAACTCCTACAATCCATATCGGACAAAAAATACAAAATATCCGATATTTTTCCAGCGAGGTTACGTAGGATGGGATGACCTGTTTGTATTACGGAATGGGCCCGCGATACGGGGCTACATAGGATGCGATGACCCTATTGGGTCACAGAATGGGCCCGCGAAGTGGGGTTTCATCGGATGCGATGACCCTATTTGGTTACCGAATGGGCCCGTGAAGCGGGGCTACATAGGATGCAATGACCCTATTGGGTTACCGAATGGGCCCGCGAAAGGGGGCTACATAGGATGTGTTGACCCTATTGGATTACAAAATGGACCCGCGAAGCGGGGCTACATAGGATGCTCTCACCCTATTGGATTACAAAATGAGCCCGCGAAGCGGGGCTAATAGGATGCGTTGACCCTGTTGGGTTACCGAATGAGCCCGCAAAGCGGGGCTACATAGAATGCGATGACTCTATTGGGTTACCGAATGGGCCCGCGAAGCGGGGTTCATAGGATGCAATGACCCTATTGGGTTACCGAATAGGCCCGCAAAGCGGGGCTACATAGGATGTGTTGACCCTATTGGATTACAAAATGGGCCGGTGAAGCGGGGCTACATAGGATGCGATGACCCTAATGGGTCATAGAATGGGGGAAATTCAATAGCGTCATCGCATTCTATGTAGCCCCGCTTCGCGGGCTCATTTTGTAATCCAATAGGGCCAACGCATCCTATGAAGCCCCGCTTTGCGGGCCAATTCGGTAACCCAATAGTGTCATTGCATCCTGTGAAGCCCCGTTTCGCGAGCCCATTCGGTAATCCATTAGGGTCCACGCATCATATGGGCCCCGTTTCGCGAGCCCATTCGGTAACCCAATAGGGTCATCGCATGCTATATAGCACCGCTTCGTGGGCCCATTTGGTAATCAATTAGAGTCATTGCATCCTAGTTAGCCCCGATTCGCGGGTCAATTTGGTAATACAAGATGATCATTGCATCGTATGGTATAGCATAGTATAGCAGTGTTAGTAAAGTTAGCCAACGCATCCCAACGCCCAACATTTCCAAAACTGTTTAAAAAGCGGTACATTCGCGGGCCCATTCAGTTACCTAATGAAAGTAATCGCATCCTGTGTAGCACCGCTTCCCGACCTCCTCCGGTAATCAAATCAGGATAATTGAATCCTGTGTAGCCCCGCATACTCAGCTCCGTTTCGCGGGGCTGCTATGTAATGGAACTGGTTATACGCGCATACTCAGCTCCGCTTCGCGAGGCTGCTCTGTCATGGGACTGTTTACACGCGCATACTCAGCCCCGTTTCGCGGGGCTGCTGTGTAATGGAACTGGTTATACGCGCATACTCGCGCATTCTGTAAGTCAATAAGGCTAATTTGATACCTTTTCACGTTATCTCATTGATACATTGTACTTTTTCAAGAAAGTACCAAAATAATCAGTGATATCGATTAAGTAACCCAAAAAAAAAAAAATCCAGACCTTATCTCTTAAACGGTCTACATTGTACGACCAGTTTTTCACGGTTCGCATTCTATTATAAGGTCGCACAAATGAAGTCATTTTTATTAAATTTAATTTTGCCAGGACAATGGCGCAGGGGCTAAAATGAGTTTCGTTATTATCACCAAAATATTCTCTGTAGTTGATATCGTAGGTTCACGAAAAATTTACCGTTAATTCTATCATGCAAACTTAGTCCCTTACTATTTTCACGGATATTTGCCACGATAAAGACGGCTAAAAATTAGTTTCGTTATTACAGTCGCGACCTTCAAATTGTGCTGTTTGCATTTCCGAAAAACGTGCACAATTTGGAAGTCGTGCACAATTTGGCAGTCGTTCACAATTTTGCAATCGCGTATCATGGTAAGCACAAATATTCGGATTAAACTCGAAAAGCCCTTTCATATAATTCCAAACTTGATTTAGTGAAGTAAATTAGCATTTTTGGTCGATGCACAATTTACGAGTCTGTATTTTTATTTGCATCATTTACAATTGATCGCATTAAACCGCTCGAAAAAGCTTGTAATCTTAAGTTTGCAAATTTTTGATCATATTTTCCCTAAAAAATTTCGCTATTTTTGAACGATTTCTTTTGATTTTCATCGAAAAAATTTCACAGTCTATGTTTCCACAGTATTTTTAACCGATAATTGGTCCCAAAAACATTGTAAAGCTATTAAACAAAATTTTTTTGGCGTTTTCAAGTAAAAAATGTATTAAAAATCAATATACAGTCAGGGGTCTCTCGATGTGCACTCTCTCGAGGTGCATCTTTTTAGGATTTGTTTTTATCGGAATTTACCTCTCGATGTGCACTTTTTCCAGGCCGATGTGTCCAAAAAATCTTTATCGATCTGCACTTTTAAAACATTTTGTCACAAAAACCTTCTGGACAACCGGTTAGAAAAGAGAGAGGTCTACTTTGTAGCTCATTATGTCCGCCTAGCAATTTTTGATCGTAAAAAAAACCGGTGTTTTTTTTCGAAAAGTATCCAAAAAAGAAGTGGCAAAAATATTTTCGGAAAAATATGGCCAACAAATTGGAACAATTACTATTAAAAAGCCGTTTAAAACAAATTCCGTTTACAAATTGATTCAAATCATAATAAATACTTCTTATATAAACAAAAACCTGGACAAATTTTCTTTACATCGAAATGCTAATTTGGAATCTGCGAAAATAGCTGTGTCAAGATTATACTCATATGATAGCTTTTTTCACAGCATAATCCGAATATCACGTTTATTTAGTTATTTGACCAACTGCTCTAGAAAAGTGGCCACATTGTCCGTGACTACCACGAGCAATGTTTCTCTCGATGTACATGCCTCTATATGTGCATGTTTTTTGCAAATCGAAAATGCACATGAAGAGACCCCTGACTGTAGGTGATTTGAAACTAAAAATAAAATATTAATTTGCCTGATACGCAAAAAAAAAATACACACTATTAAGGTCGTTTGATAAAACATCGCGCTGAAAAAACGTGCAATTTGGCAGTCACGTAACAGTTTCTGAAAAAATGCACACTCGTGCACAATTTGAAGGTGCACAATTTAAAAGCCCGGACAGTATAACTTAAATGTTCTCCGTACTCGACTTCATAGGTTTATTAATTTTGGAGGCTTTACTCCTATGCAAACTCGGCTCCTTAATATTTCCATACATGTTTGTCAAGATAATGGCGTGGGGGCTGAAAATGAGTTTCAATATTACCACAAAAATTTTCTCCATAGTTTTGTAGGTTCACCAAAATTAGACCTTTAACTGCTATGCGCTCATGCAAACTAAGTCGCTTTAATATTTAGTCACATTTTTGACATGATAAGGGCGTAGGGGTTAAAATTGAGTTTCGCCATTAATATTAAAATTTGCCCCGTAGTCATTATAGTAGGTCAACCAAATTTCGAACCTTAACTCCTACAGGTGTTGATTTTCAGGATCTAGAGGTTCACAACAGAATTTTTGTTAAGATGGGCAAAAATGCTGGCATATGGCGCTCAGTGATTTCCGATTTCGGTAACATTCCCGAAATTTTTTTTTGATAATTTTTATATTTTCGGGATCCTTAGAAACAGGGCTTTCATTCCTGAACAGAAGAAAAATTTTCATAATTTTTTCATTTTTGAATGGGGCCCTTAATTCTTATCTTAAAAATATTTTACAGTTCATTTTGCTTAACCCAAAACCGTTTAGTGTTATCAAATTTGATATCGCTATGTTTTTTTCAATCATTAATACAGTAATGTACTTTGCTACCAGTGTAGTGATGTTTAGCATCATAGGCTGTATAAAAAATATACAGATAATGGGTTTTGTAGTTTTCGTAGTAAATCGATTATTTGTATTTTTTTTTCTGAAACTTATTTCACATAAAAAATCGGAAAAATTCATTAAGCGTGACTACTGTACGGTGTAGGGTTAATAATATTAATGTTTTAACTTAATATAAACATGAATTCAAACGAGTTGGGTTCTAAAAACAAAATTTATATTAAATAATGGATAGTTATTTTACTGTGGGTAACCACAGTAGCCCGGAGATCTGTAAAACGTGTCTTTCACCACCTTTAGTTGCACGTACTAAAGTAACATGTACTAGAAATTATAGATCCATGGATTTTTCCGGCCAATTTTAAATTCATTTTATCGCTATCTATATCATTGTAATGTCAACCGCACGAAAACCCCTAAAAATATACTTTTACCTTTTTTTACAATAAATTACGATAAAAAAGTGTGAAAGTAGCATTTGTTATCGACCATAATTCTAGGAAGTAAGGTTAAACACTGAAAGTGTATGCGCTAGAAACAATCTCCTTATCTACCATCCCAAACTCAATTGTCCGCGAAAGACCTTAATTGTCTCGCGCTGATTGGCCGCGGTACCATAGCAACGTGAAAAGATAAATTACAATTTCTTCTTTTTTTGTTACGGCGGCGCCTTCAACTTAATATTATCATTTTACGCCATGCAGCCCCGCGAAGCGGCCCTTAAATATTATTTATAAGACGAAGCCCAACTGCCCCCATATAAGTGTGCAAATAATGTCAACTGATCATTACAACGAATAAAAAACAGATGATAAAATACAGATAAAAAACATTTAAATGATTAAGTATCGTACGACTTGTATTAAATATTCGGCCGCAAAATTTAATATCTATTTCATATTTTTCAAATATATTACGGTTAAATAGTAAGGCGTTTCTTTTTTTCCAAAAAGAGAACGTCTCAAGCACTCATAAATTATTCCGTTAATTATTACGATACCTGAAACGGTACAATCGGAGCAAAGTGAGGGGACATTGAAAAAAGGGACGTAGTGGTGACGTTGGACAAGACATCAACTTGATCGGATTTCAAAACGACAAGTCCCAAATGTACCTTGTTAGGCTGTACACGGTGGAAAATAAAAGCTGTCCTCGAGTACCCAAATTTACAAAGGAAGTGAATTTTAGGCCAATCCACAATATCAACGGCTTTTATAAACCCTAATTTGGGCTTTTCATCATTCATTATATTTAAATTTTCCAACTAAACGAGATGTTTGAATATTTTTTTTGTTTTTTTTTTAATATCGGTGAAACCGGTTATCCAGAAAACTGGCATACAAATCGTATTGGGAGATTTCGAGACTTCTGTGCGTGCTCAAAAAATTTCACTTATCTATAATTTGACAAAACGGCACTACCGGAAAACGGAGAAACAGGAAAACGGGGAAACATGAAAACGGGAAAATTTTCTACAGAAAAAAAATCTTCTAAAACTCACACATATGATGCAGTTTGATGCGTAGATTACGTTACTGAAATAAAAAATTTGGAAAAGGAGACAAGTTTTGGCGCCAGAGAGTATTTTAGAGGCCATTTTTGGCAAATTTTCTCTGTTTTTCAGGTTTCTCCGTTTTCCGGTAGTGCCGCGGAAATAGGAAAAAAAAGAGTAAATTACACTCTAAATTACACCCTCATTGGCCCTAAACGGTAACTAGCCAGGCCAAAAATAACGAATTATGCCAAGCCCTGAGCGGGACTGGACTTCGCACCACGGACATCCTATACCTTGTCGTTGACCATGTCTTTCGGTATTAATGAGGACAGAGTGACATTTCCCTGTTCCGATTTATTTCGTTTTCGGTTACAAATTTGGATGATTGGTGGCTCCAGATCCGGAGGACGCGGCACACATCGTTGAAGACTTTGCACAAATTTCGTTGAACGATTATAGAACTTGAAATAAAACATTTCAAATCGATCATATATGTATTAAATCAAGACATCGTAGGCTAGGATTCA
>SCLG01000426.1:60547-93889 GCA_004367875.1 Oikopleura albicans
AAAACAAATTCGAATGTTACAGGAAGGGGGTGGTTATAAGGTTGAAGATTTGGGCCAAATAAATAAGGTACTTAATAAGTACTACTTATGCACCGATTAAACTTTTTTTAATCAAATGAGTTGCAACGCATTGTCGGTAAACGTTTTAAGTGGATTTTGTAGTAGATTTTGTTTTATATAATTGTAACAAAGTAATTTCATGATTCTCAAACGACTAATGATGAATCAGTCATGTTTCATGTTTTTTAATTTTCGAAAATGGGTGAATTCCTGTAGAAATATCTCTATTTTTTGTTTTAAGGCATTTCAAATGCCGCATTTGGTGTCAGAAAGCGTCCAAAATGAGACTAATGATTGTAGTGGATATGATAAAAAATGAGTGTGATCTTATTATTATTTACCAAGTACGAATACTATTATTTAGCGTCAATTCGATATTTTCTCACACATAACGGGTTCCACATTGTCTACATTTCAAAGAATGATTATGTAGAATTATTATGTAGGAATTTTAATAAATTAAATGATTATTATTATTATAATAATAGGCTTTTATGGATGATTTTTATTATTGGGTGTAGTAGTAGTACCCTACAATATTATATTATAATATAAGGGTTATTCGAGCCTTAAATTCTCTCTCGCGCCAAAACTTGTCTCCTGTTATTTTTTTTTTGTCTTTTATTGTCAGCTACAGGTTAAACCGCACCATATATGTAAGTTTCAGATAATTTCATTTCAATGTCCCAAAATGAGTAAGTAGTGTAATTGTATGGTACTTCCGACTCGGTTGGTATCAAGTCTACACGTGTTGAATAAAAATAGCCCACTTTTTTTCACTCTGGGTTTAATTTCAAAACGCGCTTCATTTATTTTTGTGACAAATGTTACAGCTTTTTCGTGTTTTAAATTAATCATCATGATGAATTGTTATTCAAACATGGCGTTTTTTTTTCAGTAAAACAGATCTTTTTCTTTACGTCCAAGCTATTCTGATCCAACTGGTTTGCTTTTGCGTAAACTGCTGAATTTGTTTTGATATAACTGACTAATAATGTGTCTAAATTTGATGGCCAAAATATAGGTGAAGCCTTCAGACTTCATGAAGGCCCCCGAATTCGACTTATAATTCGTTTTCGATTTAAAAGCAAACAAAAACGTGATTTTAATTTTTGATATGGCCCAGATTTCAGATATTATGGAATGTTAAGACATTAAAAGACTGCCGTATCGTCGTGATTTTAAAACGCGAAAAAAATTTTTAGTGTTATAAAAAAACATAGTTATAGTTCTGACAAAGTTGTGTTGTGATTGAACGTTCTTATGGTGAATTATAATTTGTTTTTTATACCTAAGAAATAATTTACTTTCGACAGATTCGCCCGGTGAAGTTACAACATTAGCCTAGAGTCTTTTCCAATACCGAATATTTGAGTAGGTTTGAAATAACAATTTTGATCTGAATTTAGAAGTACGTACCTCAAATTTACTGTTTTTGAATAAAAGTGGTAACCGACCACGGCGCAGCTAATGGTGACCCTTAAAAGTGTGCGCTACCAACCGGTTAGAAATTAACCGCAAACCTAAAATTAACCGCATAACCTAAAAAACATGTTTTTTCGCCCTCCTACTTCGACGCAATCGACCGAAAACGACCATTCGGGACCTGGTAAAAATCCGAAATTTTCAATTCATTTTTTCGCTGTTTTTACTTTTGTTCAAGTGCCGCTTACTATGAACTTTCTGTATGTTTTTTACATTATTAATAAACCCCTGCGCCGTTATCGTCTGTACATTTGGGGATAAATAATTTTGATTACGTCACTTTGACCTAATAACCGCTTAGTGGGTTATCTTGAAAATAAAATAACCCCCTACGATGTTAAGCTATCTAAAGCAAGCTCTGTATGTCAGGCTCTGCGCTATTATCTCCCAGTTTTTTTCCATCCGATAGTTGTAAGATAACGCCACATGGGGTGTAAAAATTTGTGGCGACAAAAACATATTTCAGCTCCCAGAGCCGGTAATGTGACAAACAGAACGTCTCTTCTATTGCGTCGTTGCCGGTTCCATATCTTTTGTGAATTTTTTTTTTCTGTTGTGCGATTCCTAATTTGTAAAGTTCTTCTCTCAAAGAGAAGCCTCTTCGACTTAGTAAGTGTAATCTGTGTGCTTTATNAAAATAATCTTAGGACTCAATTATGACTCTATCGTGAAATAATGATAACAACGGCGCGCGCAAAGTCTCGCTCGCTCTCTCTTTTTTAGAGCGTGCGCGAAAAACGGGGTCGATGCGAGGTAGACCCTATTAATATACCCCTGCGCCGTTATCGTCTGTACATTTGGGGATAAATAATTTTGATTACGTCATTTTGCCCTAATAACCGCTTAGTGGGTTATCTTGAAAATAAAATAACCCCCTGCGCTGTTAAGCTATCTAAACTTTAGATTCTAAAGCAAGCTCTGTATGTCAGGCTGTGCGCTATTATCTCCCAGTTTTATTCCATGCGGTAGTTGTAAGATAACGCCACATGGGGTGTAAAAATTTGTGGCGATAAAAACATATTTCAGCTCCCAGAGCCGGTAATGTGACAAACAGAACGTCTCTTCTATTGCGTCGTTGCCGGTTCCATATCTTTTGTGAATTTTTTTTTGTGCGATTCCTAATTTGTAAAGTTCTTCTCAAAGAGAAGCCTCTTCGACTTAGTAAGTGTAATCTGTGTGCTTTATTCGTCGGGTCGACTTGCACCAATCGAACAAGCAAAACATTCCAAAATGAATAAGACGGGTTCATTATCAGGATTAGCCGTCTTGAGCTCGAGTGATTGTTTCATTTTATTTTTACTTTTTTTTTTATTCGACAAAAAAGTCGACTTCTAACAGGGAAAGAGCATTTTTTAGGGACCACCATTATTCAGTTCACAAAACAGTTGATTTTCGAGCCTATATTATTGTAAACTATTATAAGGGCTCTTCTGGCTTCACATACTCTCTAACGCTAAAATGTGACTTTTTTAAATTCATCGTCGTCATCTGCAGGTTGAACTATGTATATATATCAAAAATTTTCCTTTTTTCGCATATAACTTATACAGTCCTTACTCTCAAAACGGACGCACTCAATGCGGACGATTTCTTCCAATACGGACGCTTTTCGTGAAAAAATGTTCATATAACAGTCGAAAAATGGTCTCTTTATGACAATTTCCTCAATACGGACGCTACTTTCGAGAATCAAAAACGTCCGTATTGGAAGTAAGGACTGTATCATAGCATCAGAAAATGATAAAATATGAAAAAATGAGAAGATTTAAAATAAAATACGAATAAAAGATAAAATGTTACTGAAAATGAGAAAGTAAGGACAAAAAATATGGACCGTATTTTTTGTCCATATTTTATCATTTTTTCTTTTATTAACATTTTATCTTTTATTCGTATTTTATTTCATATCTTCTCATTTTTTCATATTTTCTCATTTTATGATCCAAATAATAATAAGACGCTTTATTTCCGAAGATGAACATTTTTTTTCAAATTATCCCAAATTATTGAATAAATTATATAACATTTTATGTATGCCCGAGCCGCCATTCGATAATTTGATGTTCCAGTTTAGCGCCCAGGAAGTACAAAACTAATTTAAAACAAATTACGGGCTTCTGTGGGAGATGTTTGTTTGTGTTTTCGATAAACAAAACATGTTTGACCGATCTTAAAGTTAAAAATGATTAACAAGATGATCCATATTCTTAATCGCTCCATTTTTTCTGGTCCATTAACCTCTAGACACCCTTGCTGCTGTAAAGTTATCACTGATAATCTTATTAATTATAGACGGCGTTTTTTTTCTTGTTGAGTTTTTACTTGCATTAAATATTTAACCCTCTTTTGGGTAATTTTATTTTTTAAGATAAGATTCGAGTCAAAACGTCGTTTAGAAGCCATAATCAATAATTGTTAACGTATTGAGAATTATCCCTATCATAAATTGAATTTTTTGACAGATTTGATTAAACTTGCACCATGTCTTCTAAAATGATCGTTTTCACAATAAGCTAGTGAGCCNTGTGGGAGATGTTTGTTTGTGTTTTCGATAAACAAAACATGTTTGACCGATCTTAAAGTTAAAAATAATTAACAAGATGATCCATATTCTTAATCGCTCCATTTTTCTGGTCCATTAACCTCTAGACACCCTTGCTGCTGTAAAGTTATCACTGATAATGTTATTAATGATAGACGGCGTTTTTTTCTTGTTGAGTTTTTACTTGCATTAAATATTTAACCCTCTTTTGGGTAATTTTATTTTTTAAGATAAGATTCGAGTCAAAACGTCGTTTAGAAACCATAATCAATAATTGTTAACGTATTGAGAATTATCCCTATCATAAATTGAATTTTTTGACAGATTTGATTATTAAACTTGCACCATGTCTTCTAAAATGATCGTTTTCACAATAAGCTAGTGAGCCGAAAAAAATATAGGCAAAACACATAAGTATACAGTTAGAATTATCTAGCATTATAATTTATCCTTCATTTGAGGGTCGATTTGTAGGATGTAGCAGACGAGTCTGATCTAATTTGGACGATTTTCTCAATATAGATCTAGCCTGTGGAGGAGGCTATTACGTAACACCTCTATGCTCTATTAAGATGTATGATCTAAACCACGTGTTTTGAGATATTCTCCGCTTCCTCCACAGACCTTTAACCCGAAAATTAAGATTCTCTCTATATTGAGAAAGTCGTCCAAAATAGATCAGACTTGCCTGTTATAAAATTTCAATGTTTTCAGCAAAATAAGATTTTTTTATATTTTTTTTACCAGCTAATCTAGAAAATACTAGTCGTCTACAACTCCTGGTTCAAAATGTAAATACGACGCTATTATACTTCCCACAGATTATCCAAAACCGTCAGAATTCTAGAACAAATACAAAAACGTTTAGTTTTCAAAGCGAACTCTAAGTAGGTGATAAGTAAGTGAGTCTTCGTTTTTGCGAAGAAACTAGAAAAAGACTTTTTTTACGCATATTGGGAAAATTTTGTGATTATTTTTTTTTCTAGATGTCCCTGTTTCGTCTTTTGTTTGCTCGGCCATTAAAAACAACTCTGACTGAATTTCATGGTGAACGATTAGTAGCCTTTTTGTTAATGTCAAGAACCACTTAATACTACTATTTATTCAAAGGAAAAGTTGTCTAAACTTGATTTATTTTTTCATAATAATGACAGGGTTCTTTTTGTGCAAAATAAGCAAATATGGTCAGTATATTACATATTGATAAATTGAATTAGCCGTCGATGCGTTTGCTCCGGCCTATAAAAAACTTGACATCATCAAATTACCAGTTCAAGTATGTTTTATGAACACCGACTGAACTGATGTAACGTACAATTAGTAGGCCGTCTAAAGTGAATAACTGGATAATTGATTTAATTTTAAATTCAACTACACTCTTAAATCAGTTATCTTAACAAAATGCCTTTTATAACCAAAAAACATGTTTTCCAGTCAAATTCTTGTAAACCTCAACAACGGTATAGGTCATAAACTTTCAAATCAAATTTTGGTTTCCAGAAAAGAAAAAAATACTAATAAAATGCAAACAATATTATTACAAAACCGAGTAGTACAGTTTAATTTATAATGCGAATTGCAAATTTTGCTCGTGGTTTGAAAAAAAAACGAAAAAATGCAAATTAAATCTTTCGTTGAATCATGTTTGATTTTGATCACGGCTGGCTCAGACGAGTTCAAATATTTCGTAGTTGATTTTTTTTCGACGAATTTTAAGCATTAAAAACTGTCCAATAATCAAATTAAGCCTGTTTTACTCGCAGGGTTTGTTTTCGAAACTTTGGAGAAATTGAAAATTTAGTTAAAAATATTGCATGCTGAAATATACAAATGAAAAGGGTGAAATACACGAAAATAGTTATGATAAATTTTCCAAATCTATGATTAGGTCGAACGGGATCGAGTTTAAAATATTAACCACAACTGCTGTTCGTGAAAAAAAAAATCAAGCTGCTGAAATAAAATGACATCGAACCGGGAAGTTAATTGAGATCAGTTTTTTTAATTGTTAAACGAAAGCAGTGTGTTTCAATGTGTTTCTAGTTTCTTTTTCACAAAAAATGAGATTAATTGATACACTTGACTGTGCCGTACTCAGGTGCCAGCTTCGGAATGGGAAATAATTAATATCAAAAATGTTGAACAAAAAAAATTACACTGAAAATATATTAAGAAAAATGCCACCGTTGACAAGAAACAGTGGAAATTTGTCACTTTTCGGACTAATAATTGAAGAAAATTTCAGCAATTTTAGGAAGGTGAATGTATTTTTTTGGGATTTTCTCGATATAACGCTTTTTTTAGTTCAATTCATCTACGTAGGTTAACAAAAATAAATTACTGGAGTTATTAAACACTGGACTAAAAGTAATCTTATTATTCAAAAGATGCATTAATGTGTCTCTGAATTATTATCGACGGTTTTGATTGGGCCCAAGCAGCGCTGAGGGATGTCTTCACATTGGGCCAATTGCATTGCTTGATATTTGATACCGAACATGACATTTTTTATCTTGAGGAAGCGATGCATCATTTGGTTATTTAATCACTATAACTACACTGTTTATATTCCATTCATTTATTTTTTTAACCTTCGTAGAGACGAATTGAAATAAAAAAAACGTTACACTTTTGGAATTTTTGGTTTCATCGGAACAATATAACGAATATTCCGTATTCATAATTTTTTTATACATTTTTGGTTATTTTTATATAATTTTTTATTTGGTTCTGCGTTTGTTAGAACTTTCAATTACACCAGAACAAAAAAAAAAGAGTCCGCGATAGAGGCAGCCAATTACAGCGACCAAAAATTATAATGCATATTCCTCATTTATGACGATGAGCAGACACAGCGTCTTGACAACTGGGTTTGTAATTACCCTATTCTTGCGTTTGACATGCTGATTAACCAGGGATTATTAATTTTTTTTTGTTTTATTATTTAAAAAAAGCGTCATTTTGCAATAACCATCACTAAAAAATAATAATGAAATTTGCCAGAAATCATCTGGAAGGGATTCATGTAAACATTAGAACGTCTTTGATGCTAGGCAAAGATAATGACATGAAATTAGAATTATTATTATGTAGTATCATAATTAAGGACCGTACGGTCGGGATGTTGACAAAAAATTTTGAACTTAATGTGCGTTCCTTAAATTTATGAGTTGTATGAAATTTCGACTTGTATGAAAACATAAGAAATGATAAAATTTTTTTTTAGAATGTTATTATTTTTTTGGTAATCCAACAAAAACTCACGGAATACGCAATTTTCAAGAAAATATTGTTAATTTAGCTGTTATAATTTATAAGCTCTGCGATGTTAAATCAAATTATGTTTATGGTTATTTTTTGTTCTTGTGAATGAATGGATAATGAAGGGCGCGTATGATTGGACATCCTCGATTTTTCCTCCGGAAACGGGCCAATAAGCGCGCAACTCGAAAAAAATTTATCATGTTTTTTTTTGAAGCATAACAAATAACAACATCAATTATGATGGGCGACCAAAAATTGTTAGATAATTAACACTTCAATTTTGCCAGAATGTCATCTGTTTACATTATTGTTAACATGTTTTTTCAAGGTCACAATTATTAACTTAACTGGTTGTTCCACTCAATTGAAGTAATCACGAGAAAATAACTCCCAGTTTTTTTTTATTTAAAATTAGATCCATTAGTGATTTAAAATTATGTTTACAAAAATTCATGATAACATCACAGTTTAACATTATTTCTTCGAAAAATACATTTTTAAGAATATTCGAGGCAATAAGGTCTAACGAAAATTGCTATCTAATTCATTTTTGCTGATGACCTTATAGCCACGTTTCTTGCACAGGCATTTATTCGACTATCATGATTCAATTTGTTTAACTACGAGTTTCTTCAAACCTTTATCTTAAATCCAACAACTAATTATTCCCACCAGTCTTATGTATACAGTAGCTTATCGCGAAAAAAAAAAGTTGCACGGTTTTTGAAAGAATACCCAAAACTCTAAAATGTTATATTATTATATTATATAATCAACATATAATTTTGGTATTGCCAGTCGCCAGCTCTTTGTATATAGATATCTAAACGATCTGACCAACATTTATTTCCCTTTACTTGTCCCGTGCGCTACCGTACAAGTTTGTAATCCGCTAACCAGAAAAATTCATAAACAAGGCGTTTTCCAAGAAGTATTTGCCATCTTGTAAGTATATCACAAAAATGCCCTTTGAAAAAAAACTTATTATCCTTTTTTATACAATGTCTATAAAATACCTTTGTCACGCAGTTTTTATGAAGGAACCGTATAACATCGATTAAGGCTGAATTTGGGTCGCAATTGGCGACATGAAAAAAAGAGGCGGCCATGGAAGAGGTCATCTCATTTTACATTGACGTGATTGGTTAGAGGTGAACNTACCTCTTCCAAGGCCGCCTCTTTTTTTCATTTCGCAAATTGCGACCCAAATTCAGCCTTAATCGAGTTTAAAAAGAAAACATTTTATTGTAATTCGCGTTATCAACCCAGAATTTTAAGACATAACAATTATAGAAGGGGGACACTGGTTTAGCGCTAGAGAGTAAAAAACCTTACAAATGCTCGTTAGCGCCACAATGTTTCCTGATTATTATTTTCTAAGTTTTCTTAATTTGTATGTAATGGTCGATGTAAAAAATTCCAAAAATATGTTAACTCGGTACCGAAGACGCGTCCAATTTATGATCATAATCACTTTTTTTTTCTTGATCTCGAGAAAATGGCGCTGACAATGTACTTCTAAAAATCGCTAATTGCTTGTATATCTAATTGGACGACTCATAATGTTTTTATCTGGTTTTAATGTAAGAATTAGTTTACCATAAACGTGTTCTACCTTCCCCTTTTAACGTTCCTGTTATTTTTTTCGTAAGAGTTTAATTCAATCTTCTAAGCAGCAGAACATTTTGTTCTACATGCAATTAAATTTATCTATTTTTTTTTCATTCTTTTCAAAAAATAAAAAATCGTGTAGTAAGAAAACTGTCATTGTAACACAAAAAAAATGCCGCATCTGCTAGCTGGATAAATAGCATGACCACACTCTCTTTTTTAGGCCAGAATAATTTAATCGATTATTTTTGATAATTTTCGCGTTTTTTTTTGTTTCGTTTTGTTTCTTCTTTCAAGGTCACGTTTTTGCGCAATGCAAATTACATTCAAGGCCCGTTGTCTGAAATTAACGCCGAAGAGGCTAACAAGTGATTGTGGGTCTTGTATTTATCGTAATGCGACAAGAGAATTAGGCTTTTCTGAAATAACACGAAAAAAAAGTTTAAAAAAATTATCAACGTGAAAATAAAAGGTGTGCATAATGGAAATAACGACCGAAATAATAATAATAAAAGAACTTAAAATGTTCTAAAAATGCGACGTGTTTATTTTTTTTGTTTATATGATCGTACCAGGAGTTTATAATTAATCATTTGTTCCGCGTCATAAATATTGCATTTCAGATAAAATTGCAGTACCAATTGCTTGAAACCCTATCTACACAGTTATATTAACTTTTATAGCCTATAAGTTAGGAGTCCAAAAAAAGACATTGACAAAATATACACCCCCTGCGCTTGTTATCTTGTCACCCGTTATCTTGTAGATTTTTCCGTTGGCTCCGTTATCTTGCGGATTTCTTCGGCCGATTTTTAAGGAATCGCTATCTTTATGTGTTGAACACTGCGCTGTTATCTTGCAGATGTTCTCGCTCGATCCCTTATCTTGCGGATTTTTTTCATGCGAAATTTGCAATATCAGCGCAGGGGGTGTATAAATGGTGGCCCAGGAATTTGTTGCCCAAAAATATGTTACTCTTAATCTTCATTATCATGTTTTTTTAATTCAGGTCTTTCTTTCGGTTCCCGAATTTTTAGTTCCGTAAAAATTTACGGTATTTACAGCATGTGTTTAATATCGAGTTTCTTTCTTATTATATTTATATGTACATATATAGAACTTTCATCAAAAACACGTCCTCAAACACATCTGATTGTCCACGGAACAAAAAAAGGAAGAAATTCTTAATTGTTGTTTCGCGGTGCTATGGTAAAATTGGCATCGCTAGACAAGGTGTTGCGCGGACAATACTACTTCGCTAGTCTCGTTTTTTTTACTTTTATAGTAAACTTGACATTTATCCCAGCTACTCGTTTAATTTTCTATGGATCTAGAAGTTTTGGACCAGAACTTCTATCTAGTATTCTGCATATTTGTGAATTAGAAACATATTTATCAGAATTATTATAGTTAATTTACCTTCCAATAAATTGCACTGAAAAAAATGAGCAAATAAAAAAATTTCAACGAGGTTGTTTTCTGTAAAACGTGAACTGTTTGGAACGATAAGTGACTGAAACCTTTTTATTTACTCTACAAAATTAATCTGGTTAACGCCTGTTAACGTGTGTAATTTTCATCAAAGCCATACAGAATCCTTCGATGTGGCAAAAATATTTTGAGAAAGTGATGCATTCGGTCAAACAGTAAAAAAAAACGGAATTTTTCACGAAAAAAGACTTTTTTTATAAACTGATGTAATCTCCGCCAACATTACACCACAAATGATGCAATTTTTTTGCCGAAAATTGAGTTTTATGGTGTTTTAGAGTTGAAAATTTTGCGAAAAGTCGTTTTTTTAACTCGCTACCGCAGCCGACTCCAATTGTTGATCATAATCACGTTATTTTCGTAAATAGTGTTACTTTATAGTGGGAAATGGTGATGTTTGCTTGCCAAAATTTAATATTTTACTTTTGCCATTGTAGAAAAAATCTAAAAAAAATCTTGCAACCCATTGCCTCAATCAGATTACGAAAAAAAAAAATGAAAATAATTTATTGATTTATTTTTGATCAGTTGAAGTTAAGTCGTGAATTCTAACAACAATAAGAAAAAATAACCATAACTGTTTTGTCTGGTAAGACTTAGATTAAGACAATCAATTAAATTGTCTCGCGCTGCTGATTGGCCGCGTTACCATAGCGACGCGAAAAAAACAAATAACAATTTCTTCCTTTTTTTGTTACGCGAAAAATGCACTGTACATTTTATAAGTAATAATTCCACTAATTGTTGCGTTTTGATTGGACTCAACTAAAACATACTTCGGTAGATTATCTTTTGCTCGTCAAATACAATTCCTTTTAACGCGCGGCCGCAAAACGGTCATGGCATTTCGTATAAAATGAAAGTTTATTAATTTTTGTGTGTTAAGGTCGAGTCCCTAGTAGTAACGTGTCCAATTCAAGTTCATGTTATGACCATAGCGTAAGCGGTTTAGATTTTATAACGCACTACGGTATGCATTTCTCTTCACGAATTAGAACACGCTTGACCCACCAAACCACATGAATTTTTTGAGGTCAATGCTGGGTCAGTTTAATCCGAGTGCTTGCGTTTGATTATTAAAACATTATATAATACTTCGAGGTTTAACAGAACATGGCGAAATACATCTTTGAAAATCACTTAAACGTTACTTACATAAGTATGTACGTACTTTTGTATGTATTTAACCGGTAAATGATCTATGGTTTGACATTTGATTGAAACTTTTTGTCCCCAACTTTTTTATTTCTAATTTGGCCTCATTTTGTTTCGGTATTTTTCGCCGCGATAAATATCTGACAGTTTTTTTTTTTGACTCGAGTGCCTTAATTCGCGATATCTTCGAAGTAAGTACTGAGAAAAATTAAGAAACTCATAAAATGACCGAATATATTTAACCTGGGGCGTCAGAGTTAATAGTTTCTGTGTTGGTTAATTTCGGAGCTATACGCTTTAAAATCTTTGTTATACAATTTCTTCTTGCTTAGTTGGTCTTTTGTCGGTCAATTGCGGTGAAAGGTATTTTATAATAACAGTCATTTTTCAAATATTTTTTTTTATTATCTAAAGTATCATAAATTCCGGATGAAACGGTATTTGTTTTAAATCAAAGAGTAGATTACCTGATCGAAACAGTACCAAACTGGGCCACGTTTTTAACTATATATAGAATTAAATGGCAATTAAATATCAATTGATACAAAATAGAAGTGATAAGGAGTAAAACTGATGAATTCGGGAAACCATGTAAAATGAGCGCAACAGACCGGGCGCATTTCTTGTGCGCCGATTGGCTAATTCCATTTGAGGTCTCCCGTAATTGGCCAAACTTCTATTTTTTTTTATCTCGTTTATTGCTACCCAAATTCATCAGTTGACAATTTTACAAAGTTAAATTCGAATAAAACAAAGTCTTAATAAAAAAGACTATTAAATTTCATTCGCACTTTGGTTGAACGGATATTTTATGTTTGAGGATAAAATTTACCAATTTTGCTTTATATCATTTTTTTTTTATCACAAGAAGCATTATATCAATAGTTCTTTGTACCGAGTCAGTCGGTGACTAGACAACGCGTTGCAACGTACCTTCACTAGACGTTCACTAGAGCATTTTTGGTCACCTTAACTACCTAGTAGAATAAACGTAACGCCCTGGTTGGAATTTCGCACAAAATCATCTTGTCGCTAAATTAAAAAAAAACTGTCAACCTTTCGGAAAACTAGTTTAGTCTAGCAATCTCATTTCTTAACGACTTCAGGGTGGTTTTGATCTAGAGGGGCTTGGATTTCACTTCAAATCGTAAAGAGTTAATTTACCATTATTTTGCCAGAAGAATCAAACTGCTGAACAAAAGTGTTTTTGCAAGATGACATAAAAATGGCAAGTAGCATTGAAGAAATCGTGGNTAGAGAGGCTTGGATTTCACTTCAAATCGTAAAGAGTTAATTTACCATTATTTTGCCAGAAGAATCAAACTGCTGAACAAAAGTGTTTTTGCAAGATGATATAAAAATGGCAAGTAGCATTGAACAAATCGTGGCCAGAAAATTTAAATAAGCAGATAATAAGCTACGGCGCTGGCGTCTGTAACTGAATTACAAGCAAGCGTATTGGCTCATGCTTTTTTATAGGCGCCTCCTATTGGCTAGCGTCCTTTAGCCACGCAAACAACTCACCGCGCTGCTTGTAAATTACTTTACATACAGTCCTTACTTCCAATACGGCCGTTTTTGATTCTCGAAAATAGTGTCCGTATCGAAAATAGCGTCGTAATATATTTTTTCACACAAATCGTCCGTATTGAAAGCAGTCGTCCGTATTGAGTGCGTCCGTATTGAAAGTAAGGACTGTGGTATATTTTGCCAAACATTGAAAATTAAATCCAGGGACAAAAAGAACCAATTTTAACTCAAAATTAGGAACGATATATTGAAAACAAAACTAGGAACGAATTTTAAAACGAATTTTTGAATAAAATTTAGAACGCGATTTAGAACGAAATGTAGAACGAACCCAAAATTGCGCGTTAAAGTCAATTTAAGAACGAATTTGATGAAGTAATTTAAAACGAGTAAGGATACAGTACACCCCCTGGCTGTTATCTTGCAACTATTGCATGAAAAAAATCCGCAAGATAACGGATCGAACGGGGAAATCTGCAAGATAACAGCGCAGGGCTTAACACATAAAGATAGGGATTCCTGGAAAATTGGCCGAAAAAAATCTGCAAGATAACGGAACCAACGGGAAAATCTGCAAGATAACGGGTGACAAGATAACAGCGTAGGGGGTGTATTAAGGTGGAAGTTATGAATCATAGTTTTTTTCGGAGGCTGAAAAAATGTACAAGATGTCTAAAAATATTTGTGAATCGTAGCGTCATCTAAAAAACCGACCAAAGCATTATACGCCACGTTTGTTGCTGCTTCCCACGTGAAATGCATCGAATTATCTCAACTTTGACCTTCATCAAACATCTTGTTTTTTTTCCCAAAAACGGAAGTTTTTCTCGAACACGGTTGTGCTGAATAATTTCATTCAAAACAAAAACAAATGTCGAATAGTTTGAGTTTAGATAAAAAGCAAAATTATTGTTAATATCGTATTCGTAACTATTCTTCTAGCTTGTTGTCAGTAGACTGCCCACAAACTTCGGTTTTAGGAGGATAGTGGTATCGGAACTCGGAAAAGTGCATTTTGGGGAAAATTTTATGTAGGTCGAAAATTGAAATTTAATAAAAAAAAATAAAGTGAAAACATCTTATATGTGATACATACCGTACAGTACGGTCCGTACCGTACATTAAACTTGTATTATTAAATTGATATTCATCGGTATGAGTACTGCTGTTTTGTTCGACATTTTTTTCGAGCTAAAAAAGAAAATGTCGAACAAAACCTAGGTTCCTCATCGTTATATTACTATTCGGTTGTAAAAAACTAATCAAAATACACCCAAAAATATCGTTATCACCAGAATTTTATGCCTTTTAAACTTGCTAAATTCATTTTTATCATACAATTATTAATTTTTTAAAAATCCTAAGCACGAAAACTCATTTGAAGAAATGGACAAATAGGAGAAGTTCATACGAGTGCGCTTAGAACTGCAATATTTTAAACACCGCAATCATAAAATCGTAACTTATAATTGTCTTTTGCCAATAGTCCATTGGTTTATCGGTGTAGATGTCATTTTTTCACTTAATTTTTCACTTAATTTTTTTTTAATTTAAATTTTAAATTTTCCCTTTTTTGGCTGGCCGAAAAAACAAAACGAATAGCCGAGCGGGGTAGGAGAAAAATGACAGCTTGTCACGACTTGGGCTGAAACAAAATTAAAAATACATTGAAATGAATAGAAAATGAGTCAAGCCATGAAATGACGCAGTTTGGTCGAAATGAAAGACAAAAAAAAAACGCTGCCCAACAGGATCGGCCTTATTTTTTGCAATTTGTATTAATTTCGTGTTTTGCAAACGTTGGAAAATATTAAGGTTGACATGGTGGGTTAACCTCCGAGCACCATTTTTACCACAGACAGTCTTGGACAACGGAGGATTTGGTAACATTTTGAAAATAACTCATGTACCCACTGTGTTCTTGGAAACGTGTTTTTTTCTAACTTACTGCATTTTTTGATAAATTTTTAACCCATAGACACACAAATTCATTTGTTATCTCGTTCATTTTCTAAATTTTATGTTATGTGTATCACATTATTTACCCTTTTTCAATAAAAATATCTGTTTTTGTAGACCCTAAGTAACTTCATTGAGTGACCGTTATTTGGGAACCGCCCTGTAAGTTATTTTCACATTATGAAATTTGTTAATTTGAATGTTTGCGTCATTTTTTGTTAACAAATTTATGCGTGTATTATGAAAAGGAACATAAAATAAACATAATTTTCTTAAATGTGGCCAAGTTGTCCATATGGGGGTGATAAGATGTCGAGCGGTTAATTTCAAAAAACGTTCTTTTCATATTTGCCTAACATGGACCGACATCATGGTTAAAGATTAAATGAACCATGTTTGAAAGTTAACTCTTATCAAACAAACGGTCACAAATCAAACACATAAACTTTGTTGTAAAAATAGTTAACAAACCGCACATGGTTATAAAAGAAACGAACCTCGGTAGTGTCTGCCAATATGTTTTGTAATATTGTTTTTCGTTTATTTGTTGTTGATTTTTCCCGTTTTTGTTTTATTTCGAAAATATAATTTATAGTTTTATAAAGGACGCTTTTGATTTACCAAAATTGTGTCCCTAATTTTTCGAACAGTAGCCCTAAATTCATTTTTGAGACGTTTTTAGCGAAGAAAACGTACACCTAACCATTTGAAATAACAGTTTGTATTTTAAATAACAATTCGAATTTGAAATAACACTTTTTATGCCCAAAGTTCTTGCTCCAAAATTCTTTGAAAAAAGTGTTATTTCAAATGGTTAGGTGGTGTACTTAATACGAGCGTTCGTAATTTGGAGCATCGCAATCTTCCACATTTGCTCTCTAGCGCGTGAATAAGTACTTTATCATTATTATTTTAGCAGGGCTGGTTTTTCAGAAACACTTTCTGACCCAGCGGAAAAGTCTTAAAGCTCCCATTTGTTTATAATTTGTCTTGTCTTTAAAAACGCAACTTTATCTTAACATTTGAAGCACCCATATTTTTTGCCAAGAACAGCATTGTTTTCATTTTTTCATGTTGTTACTTGAGTTTTATTCGTACCGCTTGTCGCCCGCGATACCTCTCTAAAACATATTCGAAATACATTTTTTTGATGCATGTCAAATAGAAGTCGATTTGCCACCCAAAACAGTCAAATTACAATTTCAAACATTAGAGACGAAGTGTGATTAAGTCTTTAAAGTGACTTCATAATCCGATTTACCTTCTACGGTTACAGTTCTGTCAAGTTATGCATTTAAAAACAAAAATGTCGCCATAAAAAAATAATGCTAAAAACGCACAAAAAATCGTGCGAAGTACCCTAGCCGGCGTCCCGTAGGGTGATCGTGGTTAAAAAACAAATTTGACTTTACTCAAGATCAACCCGACCAGAAATTATATAAAACGTATTTTGAGAAACGTTTGTAAGTTAAGGATGTGAACTGCACATTGTGCAGTTCGAAGTAGAGTACATACTCCAATTATGAATACTTCGAATCTTGAAAAATCCGTCTTACATTTTGAAGATTTAGGAGACCATTTCTGCGTAAAACCGTCGGACAAATGCGTCCGTAATTTGTTTTTATCCAACTCGACACCAAAAAACAACGATAATTTCCATAATTAAATTATTGAATTACTCAACATAACATGTTGACTTGTTTTATTTGATTCTGGAATAAAATGAAAATACTTATTTTTATGTTACGAATATTGAGAATCAACTACACATTTTAATATGTCCTAACGTTATGGTAGTGAGAATCTTGCAGTGGTTACCGTCACAAGAGGTCGGAATAAGTTTTATAGATTTTAGCCGACCGGCGGCCACCCTAGTACCTCGCCGCGAATAATATTTCAAACGACATTATTATTAAGCAAAGAAGTACTAGAATGTCCACTTAATCTGACAAAACTATAATCTTGGTCTGGAGCTGTCAGATTTGAATGGCTATTCGAACACTTTCGTTATTATTTGTGACAGACAGAAGTAGCCTTGTAAACCTCATGTTCGCCCTAAAATGTCATTAATAATTTCACACGGAATCAAAGAAGTTAGAGAAAAAAATAATGTCAGGGGAATTATGAAAGATAAAATCGTGAGAGATAGTGTCAAAATGTCGTTAGGATGGTTAACATCGAAAATTAAAAGACATCTTGGCTCGATTGAAGATTTTTACACGATGCCCAGTATGAATATTGCACTGGGAAAATTACTGTGATCATTTTTATTGATTTAATTTTTTTTTAATTTTATTGATTTTTAGTACAGGATGACCTAGTTGGTGTCATTTGTCTTTCATGTTTTTCTTTGTTATACTCTATGGGCTAGAAACTTCAATTCCTGGCTTCTGCTTTCCAAAATTACACTGATGAAATGATCGAAATTAGATACACCAGATTTACCTTTATCTTGGATAATATGTGGGTAAAATGAACTGAAGATAAAGACATCTAAATTCAAGATAAAGGCACATTGTGTAGGCGTATGTGACATAAATAAACCACTATTGTGCAATATCATCTTTGTTCGCCTACGCAATTTGAGACGTACGGCAAAGTGCGTAGGCGACCCAAGATTATATTGCGCAATACTAGGATATTTATGGAGAAAAACAGATAAAAGTGTATCTGGGTTATTTTATTATTTTTTATCTTCGCAGTATTCATACTGTGTAATGTATACGTTCGATTATAGCTTATAATTATAGCTTATAATTCATAGGACTAAATAAGCTAGTTTTTTTTATCAATCATATTTTGGATTCGTTTTTCAATAATTAATGAAAATTATCCATTTAACGGGAATTTAGACCCAGAAGCTAAACTGTAGTTGTAAACCTAGCAGCCTTGTAAACCTCATGTTTGTTCTAGAACGCCATTGATAATTTCCCACGGAGTGAAAGAAATAGTCAGTTACAAATAAAAATAATGAGAAGTAAAATTATGAGAGACAATTATTAGAGATAGAGTCAACCTACCGTTGGGGTAGTTAACATAGAAATTTTGCTGTTTAACTGTGTTTTATGAGATAAACTGTCTTTTATGATATAAATTAACCCAGTCTAAAATGACATAAGTGGATTTATTAAGATTGTATAAATTTCTCTATTGATTTGTCGCTCTTTGAAAATTTAAAATTTTCCACATTTTTTTTTCATATACAACATGTAGATTACACCCCCTGCGCCGTTGTCGGGTCAACATTTCGAGGACAAATTTTGACCCTATAACGTGTTTTGGCCCGATAACGGCGCAGGGCGTAGGCGGAATGTCTGGAAAATTCTGATCGAAATTTTTGACCCGATAACGGCACAAGCGGGGATTTTCTAGAACGTCTCATATGTCTATGTGTTTATTTCATATTTCTGCATTTGGAATTTTATAAAAAAGATATTATTGGAAATTGGCCCTATTAGGTCATAAAGAAAAAAGTTTTTTGTATCATACGTTCATTGAACTAATAATGTCACACGATAGAGCAGTCGTTTATATAAAGAAAAAATTGGTCATTATTTCAGAAAAACTTGCATTCAAAATATTCTGAAAAATAGAGAAAAGATTGAGAAGTCAAACATTAATTAACAAAAAAAAGATTTAAACTTATTTTATCGACGTTTTTTGACCCGATAACGGCGCAGTGCGTAGGCGGGGTGGCTGGAAAATGTTGACCCGATAAAGGGTGACCCGATAACGGCAAAGGGCGTGTACTATATATTCTAGTTCTCCACGTCGCCAAATTTTTGATTTTCAACTTTTTTAAAAATCTCACGGGCATTTTTGCCCCTAACTGGGTCAATTTTCATAGTGTATCTTCCATTGTCCGAATCGCGAATTGCATTACGAAGATAAACCGGATTTGCGTCTCACACACTCCAGGAGTAAGAAATTATCTTTCATCGTAGTGAACGTAGGGTCAAGAAATCTACCGGTTTTTATTAAAAATTTTTGCCAACATGTTTTCCGGGAATTTTTTTTTAATCAATCAATCGTTTGGGTGCAGGGTGTTTTCTTCTAATAGTTGACTTAACGAGTGTCAATTCGATCCGGGAGTGATTTAGCGACGTTTTCATCAAATTCCACATTAAAACCAGTGGTTCCGAGCCACGCCTAACACTCAACATTTAATACCTTCACAGTCTTTCTCACTTCAACTTTTCACAAGCCCTTCCGAATATTACACAAAAAGGCTAGTTATGCTCAATTCCAAATATTTTTTTTTCTGGATAATTTTAACAAAATTTCCACAACATATACAGTCCCTGATGCCTTTTGTCTTTACATAAACACTCACGACAGTGCCATACTTCGCT
Source organism: Oikopleura albicans (assembly GCA_004367875.1). Classification (NCBI taxonomy): domain Eukaryota; kingdom Metazoa; phylum Chordata; class Appendicularia; order Copelata; family Oikopleuridae; genus Oikopleura; species Oikopleura albicans. The sequence continues at coordinate 79,997 of SCLG01000426.1, forward strand.
TAATGGTTAAACTGCCTTAACTCCCAGGGGGAAGTGCGTGTATATAGACACGCCATTTGTTTTTTCGTGGATTTAAGGCATATGGAGGCCCGTAGGGCAAAACGGGTATTGGTGACCCCCTCAACTTTTCGAGAAAAATCGATTGAGGGTGTTTTTTTGCGTAGGTTGGAGATTTCAAACAGCTCTCTAGGGGACCTGGTGACCCAAATCAATTTCTGAATAGTCAAATCGACGTAGTTTGACGAGCTCTACAACTTGGCTTTACCAGTTTTTTTAATTATCCCCCTACGGGTTCCCAAAAACTCCTTCCCCTGAGAGTTAACACTTATATTTCTAATTTAGTTTGATGACTCTATAGCGCCCACTGACGATCTCAGACCTCAAATTGTCAGTTATGTCGCACAGTATATATAAAAATGAAAAAAAATAATAATAACAAAGTCAGAATCTGCTGAGGTTTTCGTCGTTTGCGTTTCTAAAACGAATTAGTTCACAATTCGTCTTAATCCACCGCAAAACCTATTTATATAACAACAATTTTTGTAACCCTTTTGCGACCGCCGAATGCATCCAGCATCCGGTCGGCTTGTAACGTTTAGAACACTTGATATTTACGTGTTTCATTGTTTAGCCGAATCAGTCGTTTGGAGCTGCAATTTTTACTAATTTGTATTTACTAAACGACCTGGCGGTTTCTCCAATTAGAATAGCAGGAGAAAGGAAAGAACTACTTGAGATTTGGCTAAAAATCAAAACCCTATCTGAACCCAGGGTTCGGACAGTTACGTTTAATCTGCAAACTCATAACGTAGATATCTCGTAAATAAGTACCGAAATGTGTTCTTTAAAGTTCCTGCTTCAAAAGCGTCCCTGCTTCAAAAGCGTTACAGTTTGTGGTTCAAAAAACTGTAACGATTAAAGACCATGACGTCATTTCGTGACCCTTCTGGGCCTTTTTTACCCTTAAAAGTAGTGTTTTGTAGATTTATTTATTTAAGCGTTCGTTTAAACGAAGTATAATTTTAAATTTTGGATCATGACGTCATTTTGTAACGCTTTTTGTAACGTCATTTTGTAACGCATTTTGTAACGTCATTTTGTAACGCTTTTTGTAACGTCATTTTGTAACGCTTTTTGTAACGGCATTTTGTAACGCTTTTTGTAACGTCATTTTGTAACGCTTTTTGTAACGTCAGTTTGTAACGCTTTTTGTAACGTCATTTTCTTACGCGTGTTTTCGAAGCAGGGAATGTATTTTGCAATACAATTTTAAATTAAGGGTTAAACAAACTCTAAGGCCTTATTCTTAATTTTAACTTTATAAAATGGTTTTCTTTATCGGATAGGTGGTCTGATTTTTATTAACATCAACAATTAAACGCCGATTTGTTAGCAACTGTAAAATCGATTAAGGCTGAATTTGGGACGCAATTAGCGAAATAAAAAAGGCCCTGGAAGAGGTCATCTCATTTTACATTGAGGTGATTGGTTAGAGGTGAACCAAATTAAATGTTCGCGTATTGAAAAATACGTCTACCTCTTCCAAGGCCTCTTTTTTTTATTTTGCCAATTGCGTCCCAAATTTAGCCTTAATCGATGTTATAAAATAACAGCGAAACATTTGTAATTTGTATTTCAACAAGAATCGTGACTATTTCTTTTCCGGAAAATTACGCCGAAATAGTCGAACAAAAGGGGTTAATTAACATTCCGGTGTGCGCGAGGTGTTCAATTTCGACTTTGGTTTTTCTGAAGTGTTCGATTAGTGTGGTATTCGCAAAATCATATAACAATTCAATTATCACACTTCTCGAGACAACTCGTTTTGCGGCATGCCGACCACCATAAATTCGTGTTTTTTTCTTATAGGAAAAACGAGAAGTAATCATAGATTTGGATTAGCCGAAACCAGGCGAAATTATCGAATCCATTACATTCTTTTTTTTCATTTGACTCAAAGTAGCTAAGTTTTTTTTTTATAAAAACCATTAGGTAGTTATGGCCCATAACTTATGAGCCTTTCTTATGAGTCATAAGTTATGACACAGAAAAATGCCATGATGCGTGGTACCGCGGCCTTTCAGCGAAAAAATTTTTCGCATAAAAAGTTATTGGGATAAAAGGTTTTTAGAAGGTGATGTTTTTGTAAATTAACAGTTGAAAAAGTTAATATTTCCAATTAAATTGTTCCGAAAAAGGTTTTTTCAATAAATGTTTTCTCTGAAAATCTGGGTACCAAATTTAAAGCGTTCATTTCTACAAAAGGGCCCGAGTCTCTTCAACTAAAATATGAAATCAGGCTCGGCCCCGAGCAAAAATTCATTTTTCTGCTTCTGCGATAAAAATATTTTTTGTGCCGCTTTTGAAATGAGTTTTGAGCGGGGCCCAAATGACGGGCCACCGAAAATCTTTCATCAATAAAGTTTTTTTTCCGAAAAACGTTTTTACCCAAAAAATGTCCTTTTGTGAAGTTGTTTAAAATAAACGTTTTATTTAAAAAATCACGTTATGCGTTATGGGTAGGACCGCCACCTGAGATATGAGGGACATGAAATAGAAGAGTGAACGACTTATTTTTTTTTCACAAATGATAGAATATATCCGATAATAAATTAGACTCATCCGATCTAACCGGTTCGAGTTAAACCGGTTTTTCGATTTTCGGTGTCAAGTTGTACAATTTACACGCTTAGGGTTGCCCGTTCACAGGGCAGTAGCTTAGGGCGATGTGACTCACCTTAGGTTACCTTAAAATCCAGACCCTCAGTAAACTGGAAAAATCCAAAATACCCACATCTTGTTAATGCTAAAATAGGTATTGGAATTGACTTTTCCAATCCCTAGTTCGTGGTTGAGCACTGTGGGGCGCTGTAAACCTGTATTTTTATGTATATTTTTTTTTTCTTCGTGCGATTCAATTACCAAATAAAACCAGAAATATATGTAGAATGGGCCTACAAATGGGTCAATGTTAAAATATGACCCAATCACTGTTTGCGGTTAACCTTTTCAGTTAACGATCGTGGTTAATCGAGACGTGTGTTTCAAACCGCTGGTTAACCTTTAAACGTTATATGATTTTCCAGGAATACGATGCAGAAAAAACGATATTCAAGCCAAAAAACATAAAAAAACTTAACCTCAAAAATTATCACAACATTTTTGGTCAAAAAAGTATTTTATTGATAAAATTCTGATCACTGGTAAAGATATCAAAAATACCCGAATGAACTAAACACGAATAAAACAATAAAGAAGAAGACGGGAAGACAAAAAACGGCCGAAAGGGTAAGTTTTGAATTTTGTAAAAAAAGTATTTTATCTTTTATGGCAAAGATTGCATATTTGGTTTTGTTTGAAAATCGCGACAAGGATTTTTGAGCGTTCAAAGAATCGACTTTATCTATGCTGAGACATTCTAAGGCAAATATTTTGAAAGTTCATTTTTGACTCACAAAGTAGAAGAAATATAAAATGCAGTCCTAACGCTCATTAGTGACACTCATAGTTTCTAACACGATTTCAGGCATGATAAAACTTAATTTTTTAACACGTTAATAAAAAACGGCCATTATGGTATAATAAGTTATTTGAAGAAAAAAGTGGTCGTAATGGGATAAACAGCCGTTATGGAAGTGCCCCATATAAAATCAAGGACTGTATTTGTTTCAATGGGACCAAAATATTTGAAACCCACACATTGAAATCGAAAACAGAAAAAAAAATGTTTGAAAAGTTCATGATATTCATGAAAAGTGTTAGGCATGTCCTTGTGATTCCGCTCGCGTTCGTACGACAAGGGAACAAAGTACGAGAGGTGATTTTCATTTGACCCTCATTTACATTAAAGTCGACGCCTAAGAAAGTATGAAGCCGAATTTTCATGAATTTTAAATTTGCCAATTTCTGCGCGCCGATAATGAAAAGTTTGAACCGGGTCTCATCACGTTTCATGTGACATTAACCACAACCAAAACGTCACATTTTTGTTTGCGTTAATCTTTATGATGCCGCATTAACGCTCGATACATAAGTAATTGGAAAATTTAAAATTCATAGAAATTTTATCAAAAATTTTATGAATAAAAATTCAACGATGGGACTTTGACTCATGGGTGGACCGTCATATTACAGTGCCTTCGGGTTTTCATTTCTTGTCCCTGTTTCGAAATCACCTCAAAAACGGAAGAAACAGCCAAGAAAGTCAATTCTTTATGAATTTTAATTTGGCGTCTTTGGCATGATAATGAAAAGTTACAGGCCATGCCTTTCCATGTCAATTTTCTTGTCCATCACGCCATCCATCCTATAATTTTCGTTCGTAAATTACGATTTTTTTTTATCAGTTTCTTTTTTTTTCGCTGATGCTCTTGATTATATTAACATGTAAAAATATTTCGCCTTGCGGTTTCTAATTCAAATATTCACATACAGTCGGGGCGAACACGAACACACACGTATTGCTACACGACGCTGTTCGAAAACGTAAAATTATGTGTGGGTGTGTTTTTTGACCTATTTTTCAAATTATTTTCATGATGTAACATTTTTTTTTGTTTTATCTCAATTTCAAATTAACTAGACAGTCTGGATGAATCAAGTTGAAACAATAACTCAAAAATTTGTTTTTTCTTAACTCCCTGGAGAAAGTGTCTGTATATATACATACGATTTGTTTTTTTCGTCGATTTAAGGCATATGGAGGCCCGGTAGGTCAAAACGGGTATCGCTGACGCCCCGCAACTTTTCGAAAAAATTACATATACCGTCAATTTTTGCCAACCGGAAGGTTTAATAAAAACCGGTCAACATTTCCGGTTTCTTTGATTCAATTAAAATTTGGCCCAGAGGGGTTTTCAACATCAGCAAATACCATGGTAAGCTTGGTTTTGTCTATTTTTCTTCTCCAAAGTCCTGTAGGGCTTATAGGAAGATTTTCAAAATAACGTTTTTTTAGCGACAAAAATAAGTTTGATTTTTATACTTCATCACCTGTTTTAGCTTCAGGTCTTGTTGTGTGTTTATTTCAACTCTACACCGCGGGGCACCGTATTTTACGCACAAGCGGTGGTGGCAAACATAAGAAAATCAAAAATTGATAGGAACTGACAAAAGTTGACGATAAAAAGACAAAACATGATGAAGGTAAAACACACACATTTTAAAAGTTTCTCACATCGGTTCCTAATCACGTACTCATTGTGGTAACACTGGTCACCGTCATTACTCCATTTACTTAACACTTAGGACTTTCTATACTATTTAGCAAGCATTTTTTTCATACTTAGTATTAGGTGTGAACGTGAAATATCAGTTAAAAGGAATTCTGATGAAAAAATTTAAAGTTCAATTCACTTGTACCTTATTTCGGTTCCAAAAATCGTTATGACTTAGATTTTTTTTCGGAGAGGCGCGTTCTATTCAGACGAATAAGAAAAAAAAACATAAAGAAGAAAAGAAGTTCCGAGCTGTGATTAGGATTTGATTAAATGGATTCGTTCCGCAAATGTCACGTTAGTTAAGAGACACGAGTCAATTTCGCGAATGTGTATCAAACAGGCTCTAGATTCGTCTTGGAGCATATCTTGGAGAGAAATTTTAACGCCTTTTTAGCTCATGTTTTACATATCGATATTTAACGTCAACTTTTCACGTCAGTCGTTTTTTCTTTATTTAGGGGCCACATTTTTCCAATATTTTGTCCACAAGATAAGTGGTTTGAAGAAGTTGTGGAATTTTTCTTCCACGCAAAAAAACACAAAGAAGTCAATTGGAGAAATCTGAAGACACATTTTTTGGTCATTATTTGCAAGGAAATAGGCTTAAGAGTTTTCTTGCTGTCAGTCTTTTAATTCGCATATACTGGTTAAGTTTTTAATAATCAACTTTGTACCGAGGATTTGTCAAAAAATGAATTTTTTAGGTTACCTGTCCACGTAGGTGGACAGTAGTGGTTAATCGCAAACAAAGGCCGAGAGAAATTAACTTACAAAGATCATAATGAAAGATCGAAACAAATACGCATTAAAACTTTGTAAAACATTTTTTTTTTTGGAAAAATTGGATTTGTAAAAGTTTTTGAGTAATTTTTGAGAACAAAAAATTTTCTTTGGCAGTTATTTAGTGCAATTTCGAGATCTATCAATCTGCAGATTTTCATGAGATCCACCAATTTTGATTAGATCCCAATGGTTAATAACTTATTAGTAATAAGGCACTAATTTTCAAATGGATTTGTAAAAAAAATATAATATTTTTTGGTTTCACATTAAATCTTGAAACAGTTAAAACACCAACAAACGTATTTTTTCGAGTTAATCATTTGCATATTCATTTCTTATACAAGAGATATTCGTGTTAGGCAAATTACCATCTCGGCCCGACAACAGGGAAACAACAACATGTCGAGTGTGTAAATATAAACGTTGTTTGAAGATATGCATTTTTGAGCACCAAAGTTGGATTTACATTTGGGCGTCGGGCCTCCAAAAAAAATCGCTTCGAAATGTCAAATACACGTGCCATAGATAGATTCTGAAGTTTTTCTAGAATAGCATTTCTCGTTGGTCGTGCAATTGAAAGTTGGACAGTATCCAATGGTCCATTGGACACCTCAAGTTCTACGGCAGTTCTTCGAAATTTGTTTTTTGAATTAAGCTTTCACAAAGCCTTTTCAAAAAAAAACAGTATATTTTTTTTGAAAAGCATTTTCTCTGAAAGCCCGTGGTGCCTGTTTCTTGATGTTGATGCTTCAGACTTTTTAGATTGAAAACAAATTGCATAAAACAAAACAGAGCATATGTTATGAAATGTTTTCAGGTTATTGTACAAAGTTACGTTTTTTGGAAGAATACTGTGTGGTCCGACAATGAATCAGTCAGAACAAATTTCATCGTTCTCAAATTTGCTCTTGTTGATTCATTGTTCGACCACTCAGTACTGTTTTTCAGAAAATCATGTTTTTTTTTTCCGGAAAATCGTATTTTTGAGAAAAAATGCCTTTTAAGGAAAAAAGGAATTTTCGAAAAAAACAGTGCCTTCGGACTCCGAAATTTCAAGTCATAGACTATGAATCATGGAATTGACTGTTTTCACCCCTCTACCGAAATATTCTTCTAACACTTCTTGTACTTTGGACGTTTTTTAGATCACCACAAATGAACTTTAGGTATTTTCTTAATTTCAAATCGAAACTATGCGTCTTCTTGCCGTTTATTTCGTTGCGTGAGAAAATGAACATGTATCAAATATTTGAAAAGCTGTTTCAATCACGAAATAAAAAAAAACGGAAAAATATATATACCTTATAAAAAAATAGAATGCGTTGAGGGTTCCAATTTTAACATTGGACCTTTCCAATCTAAAACGTGATTGTGGTGAAATGTGCACATTTCATTTAACGGAACCTGGCTTGTTTTTTTTTTGTCAAATTCTTCTAAGGCGATGTGTCTTGCGGCTTGCCAATTGTGGTCGAGTATGCTTTCCATAAATTTATGCCAAAAATGCATAAATATTTCACGATAACACTTCCGTTAAATACGACCTTTTTACACGTACGGCTACTTTTCAGCCGAGATTTTTTACACCACATTTATCGAAACAAGATATTACGTAACTCAAGAAATATTACGCAATTCACGTGTATTGATAACCTTGATACATATGTATAACCTTGATACATATGTATAACCTTGATACATATGTATAACCTTGATACATATGTATAACCTAAAATGGTTAGGGCAAAACGGCTTAAGTAACCGTTTTTTAACCATTTACTGGTACTATTTCCCATATTTTCGTTGTGGGCTAATTTTTTTTGTGTTTTCAAAATTTCAGAAAATATTTTTTTCAGAATTACCATAATGAACAACTCCAATATAAAGGGTTTCCACATCTGAGTTATTTTTAATCCCGGATGTAAAAACACCAAGAAAAAAAAATTAAAAATACAATGTCGGCAGAGTAAAAGTTAAATATTAATCCTTTGACGTCGTGCGTGTACTTATAAAAATAAATTTTAATCATCGAAGTTCCAAAAATTAAAATTACTACCTAAGATTCGTGAATTTGCATTTGATGAGTCACGCATTTTTTCTGTAATATTCTTTGCGGCAAGAAACATAGTCTAAGAAGGCGTGGAATGGCCAAAGTGATAGAGATAGCGTCTTCCATTAAATACAAATTCCAACGTGGAGATTACGTCTAGGGTTCATTATTTTTATGTTTCAAACATGAAAAAAAAGGAATACTTTATTTTTGAGCAATTACTTAGCCCTGAAGATATTTCGAAGCTTGCAATTTCTAGGTCAGTAATTTTTGTATACAAAACGCAGTTTTTTACTTGAATATCTTTTTTTGTCTTGATTGCCAACTAATTTGGTTAACCAGAAAACTGACAGTAACTTTGTGCAATTACGTAATCATTTATTTATAATGCCGTCATTAATGATTAATAAATTCAAAATTTTTGAGGACCATTTATTTTCACTGATTCTCAAGACAATTTATTTGCTCGTCCATTTATCTTACAGTTTTCGTCAACAATTATATTTTTGGAACACATGTTGATATATGAAAGACTGTACCATTATCTTTACATTTTGAGTTATCATTCACTTTTTCTCGTTTGGGTTTGAATTTTGAGGGCGTAGAATGTTATGTGTAGCATGTCCATTTTTTGATTTTTTTTTCAAAAATATGTGGGTTTTCTTATGAGAGCTTGTATTTACGAGAACACTCACAAAAATTCTCTATTCTAGACGTATTCTAGACTAAAACACCCTTTCTCACATGCTTAGGCAATTTTCTCAAAATGCCTGGGAAAAACTATACGTTCGCGTTAAATACAATAATTCGAAGGAAACATTACGTCTTTATTAGCATAAAAAAGTCATCTCGTTTTGGCGGCGTGTTATATTAAATTTGAAAAGTAAAATAATAAATTGGCAGAGAACTGGCCATCCCTATGCTTGTTCAGTGATTTTCACGGGTTCGTAATTACGCAGAACACATTTGAACGAAAATCCCCGACTCTGGGTCGCCGTGCGATCGGCGTTATCAGATCGAATTAGTAAAAAAATTATGATCAGTTTTTTTTTGGACATGATGAAATAAATTAAAGGCTTATGCGGAAACTTTGATATGTGTGGTCAATTTGATAAGCTTCGTTTTTTTAAATACGTTTATATTGCGTCATACCTGTTGAACTTTGTCTGCAGTTTTAGGCGATTAAAAACTAACGAGGAAGATAATTCCGGATATGCACACTTGTCAAAATTTGTATTTGGTGTGAGTTTCTTGAAAATTTCTTTTGCGGTTAATACACATGCTAATTGCAGCTTTTGGCTGCTATATTAATTTTACTCTTATCAAACTTTTACGTTAGTTGTAATTATTTTTGAACTATTTATCGCAAGGATGAAAATAGTGCCCTATGTCATATTCGGTGGCAGAGATGTAAAAGTTCTGTTTTTTTCGGAAAACTTGAGAACTTGAGAACGAGAACGCCAATAGAACGCAAGAACGCCGTTCTGAGCCATTTCCCCATCACGAGACAGAACAGAACGGTCATTTAGAACATTTTTTTTCTATTAAAAAAAACCGTTCATTAAAAAAATCCAATCTCATGATTAGAACAGAACGGAGCGTTCTATTGCCATCACACGAAAATTTGAGAACCATCACAAAAAAGAACAAACGTTCTGTTCCGTTCTGTTCTGAAAATAAGAATAGAACTTTAACATCTTTGGTCGGTGGTGTAAGAGTTAAATAAAATGGAAAGATGAAAAGGAACTTTATCTAGCGTATGTTTTCAGGGGTTAAAACTTAAGACATCTTGCAATGTAGTAAAAAGCCACCAAAAATGATTATGAATACGCTGATTTGATTTTTTTTTTCGGACGAAAACAAAACGGAGAATTGCGGCACCGTTAGACCAGATGTTTTATTTGTTTCCAATTTCTGTGTGGCTAAAAAGGGTGCCCTAGTGATTTCTTAATTTTATGACGGGCGGAATAACTCTCGCTTACTCAACACCTGCTGCATTTTCAGATCTTTAAAACCAGTTTTTTTTATTTAAAAAAAAAACTTTTTTTCATCACGTCACCGATTTGTTCCGAGAAGTGAAATGGCGTCTAGCGTGAAGTCGAGTGAAAATTGGCTGAAGTCACCAAATTAGAACCGGTTACCTTCAATGGTATAATGCACGATACAACAGTCGTAATTACACGCATCACGCACGAAACACAAATTAATTTAGCCAACCAATTTAGAATAGGGCCGAAACGGTAGAAACGAGAAATTGGGGTGGTCGTGTAACGGATATACATCTATGCGCCGTTATCGTTCAAAACTAGAATTAAAAATGTGAAAGGTAACAGCGCAGTGTTTTACATATAGAGATATAAAACAAGGGGATTAGTAAAACACATTTGAAATAACGTGAAACATAACGGCGCAGGAGGTTTAGTGTATAGATTGTGTAGCTTAATGTTTGACATTTTGCCTATGTTATCCAGCCCGTGTTTTTAACATACACCAAAAGGCTATTATGAGGCACTAAAATTAACCTAACGTTCTTTCTTCTAGATTATGTGAATTTTTTTTATTGTAAACACCCTAGATTTTCATAAAGTAGTTTCAGTATCACGCAATACCATCCGAATTGGATTTTATAATTTTCGAAAAAAAAATTTTGGCATAAATATCTAATTCTGTAAATTTCACTTTCGGCTATTATGCGATGGAATAAAAATTACCGCATGTCTGGACATTAGCTGTCGCCTCAGCTGTCGAGCCGTCTTAAATGTATGAAGCCGACTTAAATGTCTAAAATTTGAGTTTTAAAGTGACTAACGTCTTTTTGGTTGCACAATTTTTTTGAAAAAAAAATCTCTTCCTCAAAAATGTCCTCGATGTTTTGATTTCATGGTGAATAGAAACGTTGGTAAGAAACTCGGTTTCCTACAATAAAATCCTTTCCCCGTCACAGCATTTTAATTGCATGTGGTTATGATTTTTCATAATTCATCAGTTTACTATTTCTTCTCTCATTGTCAAATTCAGATTCATTTTTTCCCGAGAAAATAAGAAAAAAATAAGTTTTTTTTTTCAAATAAATGGAAGCAAAAAAGCGTACCACTTCCAATTCCGCGTCAACGCGACGAAATAACAACGTTTTTGGTTGAAAAAAGGCAAAACGTAATCATCTTATTTCCAATTTTTTTTTTTGCTCGTTCCGTCATCAACACACTACACTTGTCAAATCGAAGGTCAAGGTCTAACCTTTCTCAGGGTCGGCCTAGCCCGGTCTGATATTTCAACATTTGTTTAGACAGTTTTAGACTTTTCTTCCTGAAGAAGTATGACCCAAGAGTAACTAGTCCCGTTTTACCGCGATTTGAAAGCGGAACAGGTTTATTTTTGTAATCAGAAAAGTTAATCAATGATTACTAGAATCAAAAATAACTCCTATGGAACCGAACGTGCCATACGGCTCAAAAATACGTTCTTCAAAATTGCATGTTCACTCTTAACCCCTAAAGACACATGCAGTATAAGATATGTCTACAAAACGTAGATTATTTCTAGATAATTCACAGATTTTGAGTTCTTTTTTGGAAATTTTTTATAAACCTATAGGAATTTTCATATGGTTTTCAGAGTTAATCGAATAACGAAAAATCGACCAAATGCGTCCTTTGGTACTCAATGACTTTTCAAAAAACACTATTAAGTTAAAAAAAATCTCGTTTTTGACGAATGAATATCAATTTAAGATTTGTACTACGCCAAGTGAAACTGTGTATTTCTAAATATGTAAAACATTGAAAAACCAAACTGGACATCAAATATCGCTATACGTGAAAAAATCAAGTATGAAGTTTTGAAAATGAAACGTCCGATGCGATTTCTCCATATGTGTGAAATAAAATGTTCATTTGGAAGTGATGTTTTTGTATCATTAATTTATACAGACCATGTTTTTAAACTAAATTTCGTGCAAAAACTTGTTTGCTATTTGAAGCATGCAACTATTAAATCTTGAATTATTTCGAAATTCACAAAAAACATTATTTTTGTTTCGATCTTTAAACAATGTAGGCAGACGAAAAATTGTCAAAAAAAAATCAGGATAGCATCAAACTCTTTGAAAACTTCTAAAAATATTTGAAAAAGTGCAGTGAGTAGGCCAAAAAAAAATCGAAAAAAATGCCGGATAACAGCACGAGCTGGAAATTTCAGACGTTTTTAGAATAAATAGTTTTTCGTTTTAACTTCGAAATCTGAGTCAATTGGGTGTAAGATCAATTTTTGAACGGAACGGTGAAACGTGCACCTCGCCCATTGCTGCTATTTTGCGTTGATATTAAATAGGTTATAAAGCTCACCTGCAGACCGGTAGTCATGTTCCACATTCATTTTTTTTTCACATTTTCTAATTAATTGAGGCCCAGTGAGTTCTGGATCGGAATTTCGCGTACTTTGACACGTCAGAAAGATCACTTGAATAATCCAGAAACGATCCGTGAGCATTCGTGCACCGACTGACCATTTAGAAGTTCAAGAGACAAAACAGATTTTCTACGGATTTTGACTTTTTTTTAATGCTTCAGTGTTCGACGTTGTGAAACTCGAACTACAATGTGAATCAAAAAATGTTTTTATTGCGAGAATAACCTGAGAGTTTCCCGGGACATTTTGAAACTTTGCTTGTGTGAAACCCGAAAATTTGTGCAATAACATCTTTTTTGTCAAAGATTTTAAATAACAAAAAACTATTAGGATAAGGGACTCTATGAAGAACAAATATACAGAGGGTTCGCCGTTAACCGACATGTCGTTATCAGGCGAGTTTTGGCCCAAAAATTTTATAGTAATTACACTATTTAACACTACGTATTGAGCCGTTAACAAGAATATTTTCCGTTAATAGACAGTTTTTTTTTTAATTTTTAGGTGATTTGATATTTCATGTCCATAATTTTCAAAATTTTAAGACCTATTTTTAATCTATTGACATGATTAGTTAAATCCCAACTGATCTCTAAGCACTAGGTCTGTCGGGCCATTTAGAAGTTCAAAACATGAAAAAAAAGTTTTTTAATATTTGAATTCCTCATTACCTTTATAGTTGACATTTTTTTCTACAACTGTTTTTTCGCCGTGTTTAACATATTGGTCGTGTATGATAAGTAGCGTTTTCTGATACGGTTGTTTTGAATTTAAGGATTAAGAGGATCCAACGGAAGTTTAGAAGATTAACTTAAAAGTCGACGATTAGTTAGGATATCGCAAACTACTGACCCAGTGTTTTATGATTACTTTGCACTATTTTATAATTATTTATTCAGTTGTTTTGTTTTCTTAATCCCTTTAAAAAATTCTAAAATCAACTGCGAATTTTTTTTTGAAACAACTTTTAAATTTTTTTTCAATATTTTTCAATTGATTTTTAAATCTTTTTGTTAAACCTTTTATAATCATGTCTCAACAGATTCTGCAAAATTTTGTCAAATCAATTTTTATATTTCTTAGTAATTAATTTATCATTTTTTTTTTAATAAATTTGGTTTGGCGCTTGCCAATTAAAATTTATTTCACTTTAACCGGGTATGCCTTATGACTAGTTTAACCTTATACCTGAATAAATATTCCCGGTTGATAATGTACGTATCGAGAAATATCATATTTTCTAAACGTATCTAGTTTTTTCAAAATTTATTTTACGAAATTTTCGATCTCGAATTATGAATGCTGTCAGAAAAAAGTTGCCTCTCCCGACAAATGTCCTCGGTTGTCATCCGGCCCGACCAGGTTTCCGACACGAAAATACGTCAAATGCAGCCGAGTCAATCCTGTCCGATTAATAATATTTCTCTGTTTTTTTTT
>SCLG01000426.1:93914-108332 GCA_004367875.1 Oikopleura albicans
TTTTTTTGTCGTGGTGCCAATTGGTTTCTTTTCATGTCATTGATCTTCAATTTGTATTTCCATTTAAGCTACTTAATAGAAACTGAATTGATAAATTTCGCCGAAATGCTAAAATTACAAGATGTTTATTTTCTTCAAGTTTATACTCGTAGAATACGCGATTTTCACCAGGGCTCAATAATAACTGATAAACTTTTGAAAACCAGACCAGGGGTCGGAAGTCCATGGGTTGGAAGTTTTACGCTTGTAATAAACAAAGATTTTTTTTACCCGGATTAACATTTCTTTGACTAAAAGTTAAAATTAAATTTAAGCAATAAAAAATACAAATATAAGTCTGGTCGTGATTATTATTTTTTATTGTGGCCCAGTTGTAATGCCTACCCTAGTCTAAATGATTGAACTTCTGTGATTGGCCATGCTCCCCCGTATCAATGAGGCGGGCCAATAGGAGTGCGAACACCGTATCGCCTAGAGCCACCAATTTGTATTTAGTATTTTACAAATTTATTTAGCATTTTTATAAATGATAATTCTAAATGTTAAATTCAAAAATTATTTTTTTCTGCTATCGCGTAGGCATTCCAAATTAAACATTTCACAAAAATATTAATTTAATTTATCCTACGTTGAATTTGTTGTTTTCTCTTTTGAAACACACAGAAAAATGTAAAATGAACGACAAATGGAAATTGTCACCGACTGTCCCTGGCCACCAGGGTCAAGGTCAATTTTATTCAACCTCATGTTTGGTTAACGTACGAAAGCATGATCGCTCGCCAACGGAAATTCCGAGCTGGGGAACAGTTGCATACCATGTCGATGTCGAGCACGGTTTTCGATGTGTATGTTTTATTCGTCGGGAGAGAAAAAAAGAAAACGTTTCTTGAAGTTGGTCAGGTTTTTAACCGCCTAATTAAATTCAGAGATACTTGCACCATTTTATTATTACAAAACGTGACGTACTAACATATTTATTTCTATCAATCTACCATGTGTTGCAGCTCAAACTGTCGGGCTTCGAGCATGATATGATTTTTAATGCTATTTCGACATTGCCACGACAGTCTGAGCAGTAACACACGGTATACAAACCCAATCTTGATGTTGGTTGCGTAAACCACAAAAAACATACAACTAATTTAGCGTTGTACAGCATGTGTTAAGGGCACCGTCTGACTCGGTCTGTTTTCTTTTCTGTAATCCGCCGAAATTTTACCCTTTTTGAGCACTGTGATTGCTCAGAAGTCGAAAAGTTTCGGCCGATTACCCTTTCGCCAGAAAAGAAAAAAAGACCGATTCAGACGGTGCCGTGTTAAGATACCCGTCTGGGTTAAAATTTTAGGAAATCGGCACAAGCGATTGACTATCAAATGGGATTTTGTTCAAATTATGCTGTAATTTAACAAGTTATTAACTACAAAAACAAGGTCTGATTTTGTTTGCCAAATAATTAGTTAACCAGCCCTAATCTATGTTATTTCATATATCTATGTTGTACCGTTTTTTTCTTTCATATGAAGTAAATCATTTCAAGAGAAACAACATTCAAGGTCAATCTCGGCTCAAAACGCACGTTTTAACTACGAGCACGAACGCATAATCGTTCAATAATCTTCTAGTAGTATATATTTGAAATTTGACTAGTCGATTTGTAAGCGACTTTTATTGCGTTGGATGATCATCCAACGCTTTGGTCACGGCAAAAATTTTTATTCAGAATTCGCGAGTTTCGCTAGTCTTATGCAGATAATCTCACAAACTTTTAAATAAAGGTTGAAATAACGGAAAATGTAATTCATAGTCGCGAGAAAAAAAATCAGAAAAAGTAGGAAAATTACTTAGAAAAAATAAGTTCTAAATCTTAACTCCCGCGCACCCGATTTTTCTACCCGCCTAACCGGAAAACATACACGCCATACGCTATTTCAAACTAAAGGCCAAGCCGTGTCTAATTATTCCAATAAGTCTATAAAGACAAAACAATGAGTTGAGTTTTATTTATTTATTAGAATTACGCGTCCATTTTTCCGGTAAATCCGGTAACCGTAGTAGGTCCATTTTTTACATTAAAATCCCATGAATCATGTGACATGAACAACAAGTAAAATTAAAAATTAAGAAATTTTAGAGAAAACAAACTCAATTTTAGAAAAATATTGGGAGGCCGGGGGTTAAGGGACGTCACAGACTAATGTCGGTCTGTTATCTATGCCGGTCTCCCACACCCGGCCCTTTACGCAGTAAGCCTCCGAGCTTCACACCAACGACATCGTTTTATTTTTAGTATATTTTTATATAAAATATATATGGACATATATGTCCAATAGTGGTGACTGAAGTGGGATGCGAACCCACGCCCCCGAAGCGCGCCTTCTATCAATTCCTTTGTCCTTTTTGGGCGTTCTCAACAATTGTGGGAATATAATGATGAAGCTTGAAACTTTAGTAACGAATGAGACCATTAGCCACCTCGATTATTTAATGTAAACCTTGAAATGAAGACTAATTAAATTTTAAAGTAGATTTTTGACGATTTTTTAGGAATAATCATGTTAATTTTTGCGGAAAAAATAAACGTTTCTTCAATCACAGATATCTTTGAGAGTCGGAATAATCCATACAGTAAACTGGTGACTACGGTAAATGAGTTACAACAGATAAATGAATCAAATTACCAAAAAGTTGAGTAAATTGAGTAAATTACGGCTTACCGCGTTTAATTAACTTGACTATATTATACAGTATTAGTCGCAAAATGCAAGCTTTAATTATTTCATTATCCACTTTATTGAGACATCCAATTTTCACCACATTTTTCGGTGATTATCAAAAAAATAATATGATGAACTTCAAAGTGTTGAAAGTGGATCTCAATTTAATTAATTTAGGTCAAATATAGATATAACTTAATTATGTTCATTTGAAATCCATTTGGGAGAGTGGGAGTTAAGCTCGTGGACCATGGAACATTTTCTTTTGGGCCAGATTCGACTAGTAATGCCCCGATTCCATATATTTATTAACGTTACTTTAATGAGCTTAATCCAACTCATCACGGGTTAATTTATGAGTGTGAGTTTTTCATATCTGACATAGTTTTCAAGGTTAAATCTTTTTTGCTTTTCTACTGTAATCGTTAACATGTTAACAAATATACAACTAACTTTCGATTTTTTACAACAATTGGGAAACGTCTAAGATACATATACACATGGTACGCCGTTAACCGTCCACGCGTCAAGCGTCCGAATCCCGTTGAATGGCCAGTTTAAAAAAATAGTGGCCGGTTATCGGTGTATCCTGTGCGTATAAAAACGTTGGCAATTAATCCCATTCGAGACGCTATTTGGAAAACAAATAATATCCCCAATGAAGATGCATATATTTTTTTATCCGGAAAAATGGCGCTGTAACCGCGCAGGGGGTGTATAACTTAATGTGAACCTTAGAATCTTACAAAAGAAGTTCCTATTAATTTATTTTCCCTATTGACACTAAATGCAAAATCTAGGAACACGGGAGTTAAACATGCGACTCCTGCTTCAAGTTCCGAACCATACGTTGAAAAGTTAACGTTTTATTCCGTTTTCCAATGACACAGCCAAAATCGGAAGCAATTTATGCGTTAAACCCTAACAAGAAGAAACTTCAACAAAAAAAATGTGTTCTGCATTAAGCAAGAATGCGTCGAATAGATTATATCATTGTCCCATTTTTTCATTAATTTTAGCCCGAAGTCGGGATTTATTCGAGATGTAATTTTAGGCTTGAACTGGGATTATCTGCCGTGTGTTGCATAAAAGAACGATTTTCTTAGATCCAATTCTATGCCTATTTTAAACGAGGAAAAAAACGGAGTTTGAAACGGAGATCAATAGATACTTTTTTTCTCTAATTTATGCAGATTTTTATGATTTCATGTAATTTTGATGTCATTTATGGATCATCTGGCGTATAGCAGGAAAATAACAATTGCATACAAAATTACAGCATTTTACCCGTGGAAGAAGGACGAAACGTATTTTTTGCGATAATAAATTTGATAGATTATAATAATGCCGTAATAGCTTATTAACAAACACGAATAATAAAATTAATGGTAAAAAATTGTACGAATTCGTGTTTGCCTTGTTTGTAAAAATATACACCTGTGTGGTAAATTTCGATGTCATGTTTTGGTTTGACTTTACCCTGTTTGCACCAGCAAAGCTCGGTCTAATAATTCCAAGTAGTTTTCTGATTTCTGAAACAACAATATATGATCGGGGCTCATTTTATACTATTTTTTTTTCGTTATATATAATTTCTTTTCAATTTACATGAAACTTTTTTTATTCAGCGAAAGTCTTGATTTTCATAAAAAGGCGTCATACAAATCTTTCGCAACATTTCCGTAACTAATCAAGTGTTTTATTCAAAAATAATTGTCTTTAAGATTTAATCTATTCAATTAGGCTAATAAAATTAGGAAATTCTAAAAATTAGAAGTTTTCTATTCAAAATTTCAACAAATAAATTTCAGCAAAAAAATTTGATTACAGAAATTGTAGCTGTTTTTTCTTCATATTATTATTTTTATAACGTCAGTTTGGGATCGATTATTTGCGTTTATTTAATTTTGCTTCGAGTTTTTTTTTGTCAATTAAAAATTCAAATTAAGGGAAAAAAGTATATTTTGGTCAGAAATAGTAATCTGTACCTTAATGTGATAACCTTTGTAGTTTAAAATAAAACTTATAACTTATATTACAAGCAGCGCGGTGAGTTGTTTGTGTGGGTAAAGGACGCTAGCCAATAGAAGGCGCCTATAAAAAAGCATGAGCCAATAGGCGCGCTTGTAATTCAGTTACAGACGCTCCGCGCCTACGGTGCTGGCGTCTGTAACTGCTTAGTAGACGTTGAACAGTTTTAATTATTTTATCGGTGACGAGTTCAAAGTCTGAACTTAATATCATCCCTATCTTCGAATTTAGATTTCTGTCAAAAAGTGACAAATTTGATTTTTAAACGAGCTATTTGTCTCATGTGACTCGAAGGTCATAGTCTTCCACTCGGCTCAATGTCCTCGTTAACAAAGTAGATCCTCTTAATCATTTGTGTTATCCTAAGAAATCGAGAGCCTATCAAATTGCTTCACGTTCAAATCACGACTTTCAATCCGAACATCAAAATCGAAAAAATAAAAAATCGCCATACACCCTAAATTATTAGCACGAAAATCGTTTCCGTGCATCTTCTTCGCTTGAAAAACCACATAAGACCACTTAGCCACGAAATAGAACGACTTGATCCTTCTTTCGCGAGGAACTGTAGTATTCGTTTTTTGTGCAAATACTACTCAGCGTTTTACATGAATTTCCGCTGTTTTTTTTTATTTCGTATTTTCTAGACAGCCAAACTCGAGTTTTTCCGAAGGTCAAAAACTCGAATATCGCCATCTAGAAAATGCGGGAGAAAAGATGACGAAAATTCATGTAAAACGCCGAGTACTTATTATTTTTCAGCGTTCCAAAACTCTTTTTAAATACATGTACTAGATTGTTAAATTATTGCTTGTTAATGGATTGGGACACCGCGTGGATGTTGCTACATTTTTCAGGCTTCCCCATTTTCAGATTTTCCCATTGTTCAAGTTTTCCTCATTTTTAAAGAGGAAAACTTCTCATTCTTGCTCATTTTTCAGGTTTTTGCGAACTTTTTAGGTTTTTTTTTCCAAAAAATCACTATTTTTTCAGTTTTGTCTTCTTTATAAATATTCGTAATCTTAAGAAAATATTCGTATCATGTTTAGACTCATATGGTAGCGTTTTTAATCAGCCAATCCCTAGGGATCCCTCTACGAAAGTGGTCAGATTTTCCGTGAGTATGGTGAGTAATGTCTCTCTAGATGTAAAATCTCTATGTGCACGTATTTCAGGAATGGAAAATGCACATCTAGAAACCCCTGACTGTATAACTTTTTTATAGTTAAATCAGATTATCCCCAATGTGTCATTCTCGTTAAAATCTTTTCCAGTTCTCGGAAGTCCAAATGTCCTTTAGCATTTCAACGTGACGGAAGGGATTACCAACTGGCCGAATTCCATGTTCAATTTCACCAACTATACTGGTTGAATTTTAAATTCCGAAAAAAAAAACGCGAGGCGAAATAAATTCATTCGCTTTTTGAGCAGCAGGAATGTACACTCAAACATTAAAATTATGAAAAAAAACGGTGAAAGAGAAGTGGGTTAGTTTTTTCTTTTCTTTTGTGTTGCCAAATTAATTCAACAAAGCCATGTNTTTCTGTCAAAAAGTGACAAATTTGATTTTTAAACGAGCTATTTGTCTCATGTGACTCGAAGGTCATAGTCTTCCACTCGGCTCAATGTCCTCGTTAACAAAGTAGATCCTCTTAATCATTTGTGTTATCCTAAGAAATCGAGAGCCTATCAAATTGCTTCACGTTCAAATCACGACTTTCAATAAACGTCCCCAATCCGAACATCAAAATCGAAAAAAAAATCGCCATACTCCCTAAATTATTAGCACGAAAATCGTTTCCGTGCAACTTCTTCACTTGAAAAACCACATAAGACCACTCAGCCACGAAATAGAACGACTTGATCCTTCTTTCGCGAGGAACTGTAGTATTTTTGTGCAAATACTACTTATTATTTACCAGCGTTTAAAAACTATTTTAAATACTAGATTGTTAAATTACTCTCTCTCTTGTAGTAAAATCAAATGGGTGTCGCAGTTCATAGAAAAGAAAATAAAGTCCCTACCTCAAAATCGTTACGATTTGTAGTTTGAAAAATCGTAACGATTTTGAGCGTTATTTCGTAACGATTTTGAGCGTAACGATTTTCAGGTAGGGACTGTAGTTGGGATAGCTTATTAATAAATTATGACACCGCGTGGATGTCGCTACATTTTTCAGGCTTCCCCATTTTCAGATTTTTCTAGTGTTCAAGTCTTCCTCATTTTTAAAAAATGATAACTTCTCATTCTTCCTCATTTCTTCAGGTTTTTCGACCTTTTGAGGTTTTTTTTCAAAAATTCACTCAGTTTTTCAGTTTTGTCTTTTTAACCTTTCTCAATATTTCTTCTTGTTTAAAATAGCATCGGTCCTTCGTCCACGAAAAAATTGCAGTAATCGTTTTTTTCATGTACTTTTTTCTGCCCAAATTATTTTCGACATCATCAGAATTAGTTATGTAAGAATTAGTCAGAATTAGTTATGTAAGTACATCATCTTTGGGTTGATAAAAAGCCATTTAAACTGTATAAACACTTATAATAATAACAGAGTGCATGAAAAAAGCATAAAATATAAAATATTCATCAATTCTAATTCTAGGGCTGATAGATTGCATATTATTATATAGATTAAATGAAATAATCTTAAATACAGTCAGGGCTCTCTAGATGTGCATTTGAGATTTCGGAACACCTTGAGAGAAATTGGTCGTTATACTCACGAGAAATTTGATTTTTTTCATTCGAAAAACGCGCACATCTAGCAATACAATTCAAAAGAATCCTCGTAAAAAAAGTTCACATCTAGAGAGCGCACATATAGGGACCATTGATATATGTAATTAAGTATACACACTGTACAGTACAGTCTGTATGTTACAATGAGGGGTCTCTAGATGTGCATGTCTCTCTAAATGTAAAAATCTCTCTAGATGTGCACGTTTTTCGGAAATCGAAAATGTACATCTAGAGACCCCTGACTGTATAACTATTTTATAGTTAAAACATATTATCCCCAATGTGTCATTCTTGTTAAAATCCTTTCCAGTTCTCGGAAGTCCAAATGTCCTTTAGCATTTCAACGTGACGGAAGGGATTACCAACTGGCCGAATTCCATGTTCAATTTCACCAACTATACTGGTTGAATTTTAAATTCCGAAAAAAAAACGCGAGGCGAAATAAATTCATTCGCTTTTTGAGCAGCAGGAATGTACACTCAAACATTAAAATTATAAAAAAAACGGTGAAAGAGAAGTGGGTTAGTTTTTTCTTTTCTTTTGTGTTGCCAAATTAATTCAACAAAGCCATGTGCGTTACACCCGTTTGTTTTACGCCGAAACAGTTGGTGGAGCTGGGCATAATTGTAATCACGGCTCATGCCGAGTGCGGTTTTGATGGTTTTTCATGTCACCCGCAACGTCATTAAAAAGTGAAATGAAAAAAAAAATTGGAAACGAAAAATTTGCCATTCCATGAAGTGTATTTCACTTGACGTCACCCATTTTTTTCTCTTTAGTTTTGTCTTTTAATTTGCGATTTCTATCTCCCTCTTTCTCTTTTTCTCTCGAAACACTTTTCTTCGAGTAGCAAGATTTAAATTATAAGATGTAAAATTTGAAAAAAAACTTTGGTATTCGAATTATTCTTTTTTTTCCT
The DNA here is from genome assembly GCA_004367875.1 of Oikopleura albicans. Taxonomy (NCBI): domain Eukaryota; kingdom Metazoa; phylum Chordata; class Appendicularia; order Copelata; family Oikopleuridae; genus Oikopleura; species Oikopleura albicans. The sequence continues at coordinate 102,316 of SCLG01000426.1, forward strand.
TAGAAAATGACTCTATTTGAACCTTTTCATCTGTTTTCATACACCTTATTTATTCTCATGTTAAACACATACAGTTCCTAATCCTAGAAGGGATAAATATAAAAAGTGTCCTTTATAGAAACACAAAAATAGCGTCCGTTATGGGATAATCACTTTTTTACTGAAAAAGCGTCCGTCATGTCACATGACTCATGTGACAATGCTGACAATGCCGTTATATGAGTTCCCTGGGATTAGGGACTGTACCATAGTATCACTCTGATATTTTCCCCGCTGAATACATGATATTTTAATACATAAGTTAGAAATCCAATATAATATTTTAGTCTATTTCCATCTAAATCCACTTGGTGTCCCAATTCATCATATCGTCTGTGAATTGAGACACCAAGTGGATTTAGATGGAAATGGACTAAAATATAATATTGGATTTCTATAACTTTAACTCTTGTTACTTTTTAAAGCGTTGATGAAGTTTATTCTTTTTTATCAGTTTTGGTCAATTTTTCTCAATATTGCCCGTTTTTGTCAGTTTTCAAAAATTCGTTTTTTAAGTATAGCCAAAAGTAATCTTGAATGAAAAGACGACATTATTGTTATCATTGGGACTAATCCTCTGATCATGCCAGACTAAATAGTGTCGTGTTAAGCTTGATAATTTTCCACAAAAAAATGCATGACGTATCATGATCAAGGACACCGTGTTTACGGTGGGGGCTCTGTATTAAGCCGTTGTTGATAAAGACAGCTATTTGGCCTTTTTCTTTATCTTTCTCATATCCAGCACAACAACAGAAGGGGGGTTCGCTTTTTTTCTCAAGTCAAATATTTACGGTATTACAATTACAGCCACATTCCTAGTGACAGTAAAATAAGTGATTTTTAGAGCATGATGTCATTTTCTTTGGTTAGAATGTTCGTTTGATTTTTGAATGAACGGGGGAACAGGAAAAGAAACATGCATTCCAATAAACACAATTGTTACGACGAAGTAAAGTACACACAATGTCCCGACCATGTTTTTAAATACTCCCGACGCCAAATGGAGCCTTTTCTTTTTTTTTGCGCTGGGAATGTGATGACGAATTATTACGATAATATTAAAAACATATTCGACTTCATATTACGCGTATGCAGGTTTTTCAAATGTCAGGGTCCTGCGCGTGACACGAAGTTGGAAAAACATTTTTGGCTGATTATTTAAGATTTTTAAACAAAAATTAAATCTAATGAAAATCATATTAATTGATGCTTATTCGAGCCATATTTTTATAAGTTTGAAAACAAAAATCATTTTTAACCTTCGAAAAACTAGTAAACAAGCTTACGTAACATAAGGAAAAGGCTTTTTTAGGAAGTATTTTGAAACATAAGTTATGTTTCAAAATACTTCATAAAAAGGCCTTTTCATCATGTTCAAATAAAAAAAAGTTTATAAAAATCAACTTAAATTATATTAAAAAATATCAAATATTAATAATTTTGATTTATAAATGCGTGCCATCCCTAGCGTTTGGAAACACGTGACCTCATTTGTGGTGAAGAACCAGGCGGAAACGGGCCAATGAACGAACTTAAGTTTGTGGAGGCGTGTAGGGTGGATATTCAAAACTCTAATAATATTTTCTCGTCTTCTTACTTTGTTAACTTTCTGACTTCACTATTTTGTAATTTTGCAGTTCAAATTTTGTGTTCGAGTCGTATATTTTCAATGGAATTTTTTCATTTCAGTAAAACCAACTTTTTTTTTGCGTGCGCATAACTCGCAAATCACTCATTGAGTATTTTGATTTGAACTAAGATATGTTTTTTCGTTGAATATTATTCTAATTTATTCAGACTAAATCGCCGATGCAAAATCGTATGTTCTTGAAATTGATTTGCCCATGTGGAGTGTTTTCTAAAACATTTTTTTATGCTTTGAACTTCGATATCGTTATTTAATTATATTAATTAATTAAGCATAATGCTTGGTTCCGTATTACGTCAGGTTCATTTACCAGTAATTTTGCCGCAGTTTGATTTCTTTTTTTTTGTCAAAACGAACCGAGTTCTAATTAAACTCGGATAATCTCCGTACTTAGCCGGTTACTGCAGCTATTAGCCAAAAACTTATTTACAGGTTAAATCCGGGACCAAATGCAAAATGAATCAAGCATCAAAGTAACGTCTTATAGTACCTTAGAACAGGGGATATTCAATTTCGTGCGATTAATCGAAAACGAAAAATGCGCTATTTCGGATTATTGGTAAAAATTTGAACCGCTCTCAGAGTTAAAAGGTTTTTTGACTCTTAATCGAAATTTATTTCAATGTGATAAAATGCTTCATAGTAAAAATAATATATTAACAATATTTTTACCCATAGAAAAAATCGAATTTGTTACCGTGACAGTGTTGGATTTATATTTGGCAAAAATGTGTATTTTTGACCAGGTTAAAAGAAATCAAGTCTGTAAAGTTGTAGATTTTAATTTCTTTCAAAAATTTATTGGGCAACTAGACCTTAATTAGCAACCCGACTTTTATTTGGCGAACCTAGGTTTTTTGGAATTGATACTTGATAAGTAATGTACGAATCAAGTTCACGTTATATATTAGATTTGAAACTGAATTGAAATACATCATTGAAATTATTAGACACGTCTTAACAACCCGGGGGTAACAAAACTGAAACTTTAACATGTCTGGTTCACAAAGGGTCTCAAGCTACCATAGAAAATGTTTTTTTTAGATTTGGTTTTACTTTAATGGTTTACCTAAATAAATCTATAATAAATTGAATAAGATAATTATAATTCATATTATCATCGGTGAACAATATCCCTGCATTGCCTTTGATGATATGTTAGTAAGCTTATCACAATAATTCTCAAATTATAAAAAAAAAACTTTACCTATATGAACCATAAATAGCGGGTTGCTAATCCATTTATCATCCTGTTTCTTGAGTCCTTAAGTCTATAGGCTATAGATTTGAGACGGCGTTCAACGCAGTTCATGCGATTTTAAATAGATGAACTGAAATAAACTTATGTAAAAAACGTAAAAATACACTCTATAGATGTCATTTTTAACCGAAATGAATAATGATACGAAAATTGTTTATTTTTTTTCTCCGAGATACAATCTCAAAACTTATATATAATGTAATGTGATTTCAATTAACTTAGATTGAACAATATGATACAGTTTAAAAATTTCCCGCTGGTGTGCGCATCAGGCTCTCTCATTGGATAATAACAAATTAGTGTTGCGCAATTCCCCGCTCGTGCGCTTATGAGACCACCTTGTTGTTTTGCATATTTTCCAGCTATTCCGCCTACGCCCTTAGGGTTTATCAAGTTTTGGAAGGCAAAAGTGGCCTGATCAACCATCAAGCGGTGCATAAGAGATTCTTATAGACTAAAAGTTAGGCTTATTATAGGGGAGGGGGTCTGGTTATAAGGTCAAAAGGCGTAACCGATATGAGATCAAGTTTTTTCTTGCATTAAGGTCAAGTCAGTTTTTCGGGAAACAATATTTAAAATCATGTTTTTTTACGTTTTTTTTTTGTATGAAAATGGCTCCTCCGAAAATGGCCCGATTATGGCGCCTATGTTTTTCTGGGTAAAACTTGCAAAGAATCTCTGAAATTTCTTACGTACTGTATTCTTATGTTTTTTTTTAAATTTTTGTTGACCTGATAACAAGGTTTTAATGTCTCAGTATTTTTTTATGGAAATTTATATATCGATTGGATTAGCTTTGGAGTAATCGTTTTTGAATAAATTGAAAGTTTCAATTCGAAACCATAAACTAATTGATATCTGCATAATGTTTTTCATCACGCAAATCCGAGAATTTGAAGGTTGGCTCCGATAATTTGACTAAAATCGTCATTAAAATTAATGATGCATTTAATGAAGTGATTTTGCATTTTAACGTTTAAATCACGTTACGGTAGTAATTTTCGTTTTGCTTTTGGTTAACTCATGAACGCCTATAGTAATAACAATTGCTTTATATGTGTGCATTATGACACTGAATTTGGCTATAAACCAGTAATATTCTGTTATATTAGAAATAGTGGTTAAAAAGAAAACGCCGTTCTCTCAAATTAATCGGGCATTATTTCAACCCAAAAAAACTTATTAGTCTTTCAAACAAATGTTGCGAAAAATTATGTACTAAAACAAATTTGACACCAACGCATTTGACTCTCAATTTTTCGGTCAAATTCAAGGTCAATTAGCTCGAATTATTAATTAATTGATTTTAACTCCCAAAAATCCATAAAAATGCATTTGCAATGTTTAGACTCTAAACTTTTTGCCATCTCCAATTCGATGATGAAGTTAATGAAGTAATTTCCATTTTCAAGCCGGCCAAGGTCAGACATGATGACACGGTAATGATTCGCATTTAAAGGCTTCATGTTTACCGCTAAATGTCTTTCCATATATATTTCACGAAACATTTTTGTATAAGCACAAAATAATTTATATACATATGTAATACATATTATGTATGTATATAACAGGAATACCAAATCAAATGTGGACTACCATTGCAATATAGAGGAAATCTTCATTTTTTGGTTTATTTTTGTAGGACCCGGGGAAGCGCAAAGTAAAATTCAGTATTTTATTTAAACGCGTAGGTTAGATCATACATTAATACTGTTAATACTATTACGTAACTATTAGGTAACTCAACCATTTTATATTGAGAAATTATCATGTGGCGATATTGCTTATTTCTTTTAATTATAGTACACCCCCTGCGCTGTTATCTTGCAACTATCGCATGAAAAAAATCTGCAAGATAACGGAGCCAACGGGAAAATCTGCAAGATAACGGGTGACAAGATAACAGCGCAGGGGGTGTATTATTAAGTTCAAGATTTTTTGTTTCAATCCTCGTTAAATTGGGATACCGTGCGATGACCTCATTTTGATTATAAAACCCGGTGAGTACCCTAGTATGACGAAAAACAAAGCATGATTGTTCCACAGTCTGGTGTTGCGCTTATCGCACGTACTTTTGAGGGAAAGTTGAAATGGACCATTCAACACGTCGCGATAAGTTTTGCTAGAAACATACACAAACTTCGCTTTAGACTACTCTAAGTAGCTTATTAAACGCTGAATTTTTTGAAAGCACAATCACAGACTGTCAAAAATGTCACCTTTTTTTTTATAATTTTGTCCCATTGAAATTAAAGCATTCAAAATAAGTGAAAGGATTTATTTTATACAATATTATATTACACCCCCTACGTCGTTACCGGGTGCACATTTCCGGTAAAATTTGGTCGAATATGTAATATTGACCCGATAACGGCTCAAGGCGTAGGCGAAATGTCTGGAAACTTCGAGTCAAAATTTCACCCGATAACGGCGCACGGGTTGTATACGATGTTAGTAATATAGTACTAATCATCGGATTAAAAAACAATCAGTGTTAACATCTTGGAAACAAAAAATCTATAATACCTGAAAGACTGAATGTGCCGTAGGGAACAATAGTTGGATAATACAACAATTTCTACTTTGTGGGGTTTTTATATAGGGTTTTTATATATGATTCATGTCCCTGATTTTTACGAATTTTCATGAATGTTCATGAATCCAGATAGATTATGAGTCATAATTTATGACATAATCATTATGCTACGTACATTTGTTTTCTTGTATTGTTCACGTCAATCGACAACCTTTTCAAACACGTGCATTGTTGATCATTCCACCCGGCTGTCAAGGGTTAGACTGAATTTCTGAATGAATATATAATTGAAACTTCGCAAGTCTCTTGGGGGAATAACTACATCCGACGAAATTCATCTCTCTTACATTCTTGTCACGCAAATTGAACTATTCGAGCATTACCGGTTCAGCCATATCGAAAGAATAAGTTTTTTTTTTCATACTTCAAAAAAAAAACGCCTAAAGAGGAGATACTGTCAAGTTGTAACCGGTCGAGGATTCGCTTTTCCCCGTCTCCCTTCTTCCCCCAATTTTCACCATGATATTTTC
>SCLG01000426.1:108379-123499 GCA_004367875.1 Oikopleura albicans
CATTCCACCCGGCTGTCAAGGGTTAGACTGAATTTCTGAATGAATATATAATTGAAACTTCGCAAGTCTCTTGGGGGGAATAACTACATCCGACGAAATTCATCTCTCTTACATTCTTGTCATGCAAATTGAACTATTCGAGCATTACCGGTTCAGCCATATCGAAAGAATAAGTTTTTTTTTCATACTTCAAAAAAAAACGCCTAAAGAGGAGATACTGTCAAGTTGTAACCGGTCGAGGATTCGCTTTTCCCCGTCTCCCTTCTTCCCCCAATTTTCACCATGATATTTTCCTTTTACCAATTTTTTGTGTTTTTTTACCACCTCCAAGACGTCACCGCATTCAAATTAGATTTTCGTTGATAGGCATCAGACTTTGTGTTTACTTTGATGGCTGCAACAGATTCCGTAAAATTTGGTATAATTTATACGTTTTTTTTTTGCTACACGTTGACTTTTTCCGACCAATACCGACAAAATATTATCTAAATAGTTGGCAATTTTCAAATTTCAGAAGAAAAAAATGGTACAAAATGTAATTAAATGCTTATTGAGTTTTTTTCTAGATATTTTGGCATGCCTGAAATATTGCTGACTAAAAGTAAACTGACTTTTTTCAAATTTACTATGCTCTAAAAAAAATAAATGACTTTTAAATATATAGTATTCTAGAAATTAATAAATGAGTCATTTTATATTTATCGTGTAAAGCCGAGTTTTAACACAGACAAAGAATTCATTTTTATATTCCTGATCTAGAATTTTCGATAATGGTGATTACTAATCACGGATTAGTGACAGTGAATCTGACCTTTTCTATTTTTAAATTCATTTTTCCGTTGTGTATTTCCGTAGATACGGAGCGCGGTAATCAAAGCGTGGCGATTAAAAAAAAACGCATCAAATCCGTCGGAACTGGTGGCATACATCCATTTCGAGCGTAAAAATATTTATTTTTAAAATTTCCTACTCCGGAATAGATCACGCGAGATTAAAATAATTTCACTAAAATGCGAACACGCCCAAAAGTAGGACCATACTTTTCGTGCTAAAAGGAATGTTGGATAATAGTTTCGAAAAAAAAAAATCATTAAAATGCAATAGCGATTCAACTCGTATCTGAACGGCATTCAGCAAAAAACTGATTAGGCGCATTTTGGGACCTATCGGAAAAAAAACATGATGATTTTTTGCTACACGTTTTTTGCCTGACTGCAGAAAACAAACAACTAAGTAGATAAATATCTAGAAAAAAAAATGAAAATTGAAAAGTCGAGTCGACATTGTCGACTTTTCGGGGTAAACTATTTTGCAATTTTCAATCAAAACAAGATGCGGCAGATAAGTAAAATATACACGTAAAGGCGGCAAAATATAACACAATAATTAAACTATATTTAATTGGTCCTAGAGTCTAGACGCATATTCTAGGTCCACGGAAAAAAACCTAACCCTATTATTAGTTGTTGGCTATTATTAAAATATGACTCATGTAAAATTGAACGCAATCTAGAATGCTAAAAAACGTCAGAAAATGGAATGATAACTGATTGGTCCTAGAGTCTAGACGTACAATCTAAGGCCTCTGCTAAAACTAAAAAAAGAAATATGCATTGGCTTGCATATTACGTTTTAAAGTATATTTAACTTTGCAGTCGCGATAACGTGTTTTAAAACTAAAACTCAACACCCTAAAAATAATTTTCTCGCTCGTCAAATCATACAACTTTCCGAAGTTGTGTACCAACCAGGTTTCGTTGATAAAACGTTGGCCAACGATCAACGTAACGCGTTATGATACTGCATGAGTTTGGAAAAAGTCATAAATGAAAAAAAAACTTTTTAGATAAAAGTCTACGCATAAGGTCCTCACGTGGATACGAAATGCGTCGAATTCATAAGTAATCCCCTGTATTAAACGGCTCGTAATTGGTCAATGAGGAAACCAGAAAAACAGGACGCCTAAATTTGGCTAAGAATATTGTAAGCGAAGAGGTTTTTTAATCAGATTTGAAAAACCAATTTATATTTTTAAAGAATCGTATCTTATTGTTTATGGTCATAATGTAACAATTTTATTCAGGTGATGAATATTTGATAAAAGTTCTAAAAAATTGCCTAAAAAGCTTTATCAAAGTGTAAAACATGATTCTATTGAAGTTGCCGCGCGTTCAATTTAGTTATATATAACTAAATTTCTAGCATGCCATTTTTATGCAATCTTGTCATAAAACATTTATTTCATTTATTAACCTGCTCAAGAATAATATTATATTTTTAGGTTTTGCTTTTGTTTGATCAAATCCTGCCCGTTCAACCACGTCATTTGCGCAAAAACATCGAGATAGACTTCACTACGACAGCAATTTTTATCTTTAATTTTCGCTAAAAAAAAACTTGCAAAATTTGAAAGAATATTTTACATAATTTGCACATTGAAGCAATTGCATATGGCCAATTGTTCGGTCTTCCAAATGAACCGGTCAAAATTATCAATATGGTTTGATTAACGATACATGAAAAAACGTTTATTTTCAATTCATATCATTTATTTATTTCACTTGAATCTTGATATACATCGGTTTGGTACATTTGTTTGTTTGTTTGTTTATTATTCGACATTCGTTTCACAATATTGAACTTGCGAGTTAATTGCGGCATTTTCCTAATCGTGGGTGGGATAAAACTTTTGGGTTTAGTTAGGGCTGCTTGGAATGGGAAAATTCAGACTTGTGGCCGTATTCATGAAATATATCTAACGAAGTTTTGCCTCCTCACAGTCTAACCATGTAAAATAAAAAAAAACTTTCTCGATTTGTTTTGAATGGCTAAACTGAAGAGTCAAAATTAGCGTCGGCTATGTTTAGAAAATTTACTCGAGCATATGTCTAAAATTCCCGGGTTTAGACGTACATAAGGGTATTCCATCAGGGTTAAAATTAAATAAATTTCATATAACATTATTTTATGGATCAATCAGATTTAAACGGGTTTTTTTTATAATGCTGATTCATCAGTTCTTTAAGTTTTTTCGAGAACCTTTCCGGGAAACCGAAAACGGGGGTTTTCTCCAAATTTCAATCGACGTATAATACATCACGTTTTATGCCACTTTTTACAAACCAAAAATAGCCCTTTTTTACTTAACGTATAACTTAAGAGTGGGAACCACCCAAGTTTTCACATTTAGGACATTCCCACTCTCAAGGCATGGCTAGCCAATGGCTAATATTTCTAGCAAGTTTTACCTAACGGGAAATTGAGAACGATTTTATCATGAAGACAATTAAACTTTAATGTTTTCTGATTAAAACATAATTTCACATGGATAAAAACACTTTTCCATAACTCAAATTTTGGTTAGGGAGCATTTCAAGGGTTTTTTTTTTGCGGGAATTACGGGACAAGGGGTAGAAATTCATCAAAGCTAATAGTCTAAATTTACTGAGAAATATTTTTATTTCTTCTCACCTTTCGCAGTACAAACTTGGTGTTTTTCTTGTGAATTTTTAAGATGGGCATATTATTTCGTAACATTTGCCAAAATTTTTTTTTTTAATTTTCGTATGATTCGATCCATAGAGCACCAATTTGAAATGGATTGAAAAGGTTTCACCCCGAAAGGCCTTTCGATGTAAAAAATACACTCTATAACCAAAATAGGCCATAAGTTATGGCCCATAACGTTTTTTTTGTATCATTAGATAATAATAAACTAGAACTTTTTTTTGTATTTTAGAGTTCAACATAAATATTCCTTATAACTTGGAAGTCTTGGCGTAGAGCGACTTCTATTTTTAAATGGTTCTATTTGTAATTTACGTTAGACTTCAGCGTAATTTGATACAGGGTGGAGCCAGGGGGTTAGACTTCATTAAGTTCCAACGTGTCCCAATACCAATCTTGGTTAAATAATAGTTCTTAGTTTTTTCTGGGTATAATAAAAAATTGGGTAATCCATCAGAATCTCTGAAAAACATGAACGCAACTAATCACTTCTGGTTGTAAATTTTTCTGGGGCTGAAACTAGGTCGAAATCGCGTTTGAAGAATTCTAAATTTCGGGGAAAAATCTGAACCATTTACCGGGGGCTCTCACATTAAGGAACACTTTTCCCAAAACGATTCAAATTAAAGGTCGAAGTTTTTTGGCAAAAGACTCAACAAATTCAAATTAAGGGACAAAAATCAAAATAAGGGACAAAAATCAAAATAAGGGCCAAAATCAAAATAAGGGACAAAAATGGACTTTGGTAGGGTTTTCAGCGAAATTATCCCACTGGGATAGTGGTACAACAATAGTTTTTTCATTTTAAATTTTCTTAGGGGTTTATATCGTATCCTAATATACAGGCCTTATAATGGTTGGGTGTAATACTAGTGTAACATTTTCTTTAATCGGAAAAAAAACAAATTTATAAATAAAAAATGTTGGGAACAATTTGGGAAAGATTATGGAACAACTTGAGAACAATCTTTGATTGAAAAATTTTCGCAATCACTTTGATTGCACCACGCTTTCTTTGCGTGTTCAAATTCGGATAAGTTGAATTATTAAAAACACTGAACAAGTAAAAAAAAAATAAAAAAAAATTCAGATTTTTCTTAATTCATCTTATACCGGTTCGTATTTTGGTGGTCCTAATATTGCAAAAACAATGTACTTATTGATGCAAAAACTTGTTTTTGAATTTTAGAACCGCCTCCGGTTTTCTTCCATACTGTACGGGTGTTAGATTTTTTTTTCAAAAACCACATGTAAATGCAGTAACCTTGAAATGACAGCGAATTTAAAATTAAAATTGACCGACTTTCGATTGCAATCGGTATATAACGACAGTTTTTCATAAAATTGAACTTGTTGACTAGAGTTTTGAATAAACATTGATCGAATTTTTTGGTCATTGAAATATTTTTTTGTTATTTTTATAGGTTAAATGTGGATTAGGTTAAGAATATGTGATTGGTAGAAAAACCTTTCGACTAATTCACCATTACTTATAAACTGTTTTATTAATATAATATGTTTTTGCGGTGTATCATATAACGATGAAATTTTCGCTGTTGTTTTTTTTATAAATTTTATTTGTTGTTTTTTGAACAAAATTTTCACCCTGATATTCGATATTTAATTAATATCTTGTTTTCTGAGCTATTCGTGTACAGGTTGTCAAGAGCGAAAAAGAAACACATAAAGAAACAATCATATTCTCGAAAAAGGTAGATTTGGTACAAAATGAGCAAAACGTAAATTTTTCAAATAAAAACTGGCGAAACTAGTTTTATGGTTTCACATAGATTTTTTTAAAACAATCCGAATTTTTGAAATTGGCTTTACCAGTTTTACTCGAAAAAAAAATGCGTTAGATATTTATACCAAGTTTGTCGGTCCTAGACACACTCCGCAACTGCTTGACTTTGATTTTGTTTGATTTTTTTGCAAATAATACATCGACAAAATTTATCCAAAATATCTTTAAATTCTAAAATTCAATTTTGTAGACAGTTGTGATAAATTTTAAAAATGTGAATTTGCCCTATTATATTTGACAAAAAAAAATCTTCCAATTCGAAATTCTGCTAACTCCGGATTGTGCCAATTCGGCTAGGGTCAGTTTACCAATATGTTTTGTCCTCATGTTTATTTTTTTCTTCGATCAATCTCTGATTCCCTGACTACCCGATAGACTCAATAAAATAACCGGGAAAATTTATGGTTTGGCATAAATTTTTCTCCCTTATCGCCATCTTTGGCGCCAGATTGTTCGTTATGAGCGTTGTATTGCTTAGTCCTTTACAGCGTTTGAATTAGAACAAAGTGAAAACTGTAAGAAAATTCTAGAATACGAATTTGCGACATTTCTATCGCGAACAACCTATAAAATGAAAAATCTAGAAAGGCTAAACAGTCAATTTATATTTCTGATGCTGTGAACTTTTTCCACTTTGTTTCAATTCATGCGATGCCGTTTTGAATACTAACGCACCGTTTGACTTACAACAATGGTTAATTGGGAGAAAAAGTGTTTGTCTCCCTTTTGACTATTTTTCTGATTCAGCCAACTATGTTTTTAAATGTGATTGGCTTAGACGGAAAACGCTCAAAGCATTTAACGATTTGCTTCAATTTTTAGCGGTATGCCGTCTGCCGGCCCTTTAAATGACGCGGTTTCACCAAGTTTCCTATACTGCTACAGTTAAAGCGCTGACACACGGTATAAATACTGAGGTAAAGGATCATGTTGCTCGTTTTTGCTTAACGCTTATGAGAAACCAAAATTCGTGAAAAAACGGGCGGCACGTTCACTTTCCCCAGTCTGGATATCGCTCTTCTTACTGACTAACCCACATTCACCGTCTTCGGTTTAATACTGGCATGCTGACGTCATTTAATCTAATTCAGGAAAGTGGTTACATCACAGTCACTAAACCCACAAAATCCTTCAAACCAAAAAAAACAAAACGCCACCAGAAAAAAAAATGAACACTGTTTGAGGGGGACTTTGCTTTACAAAATACTTGCGCATAATTACTCGACCAAAATAACTACAAATTAAAATTCTTCAAGCAACTAAAAAAAAAACTAGGCTAAATAAAGGAGCAAAAAAAAGCCTAAACATATTTTTAAGTGTTCACATAAGAAAATATCCGGAGTCTTTACTTATTTTAAAAGGTAATTGGGTTAAGATAACAAGAATTTACTTATACTTGTAATGTTAACATCAAATTCGATTAGCCGGTGGACACCGATGAGCAAGTCGCATACGATATGTATTTCTCCGACTCAAAATGGTGCTTATTCCTTCACAAATCGAAAGTGCAATCATATGAGTGCTTTCTTGGTCGCAAAAAACCCATTTATGAGTACTTTCGCGACCACACATTTTGTCGCGAATTGTTGTTCAAAATGCTTTTTTTTAACAAGGTTTTGCGACTACTTTTTGACACCTAAAAACAGTGGTCGTGAAACTTCACCCAAAACACCATTTTGCGACCAGTTGGTTGCGAAGCCGTATTTTCAACAACAATTTGCGACCACGGATTTGGTCGCGAAAGTACCCCACTCCGTACCGAAGTGCAATCATATGAGCACGATTTTTGGGTTTATCATTTTGGTATTACATTTCATCATACACCGTCTGCGCCGTTATGTTTCACCTCGTTATCTTTGAATTTACGCTCTTCACGCGGTATCTTTCATTTGATTTTAAAAGTTTAAAAGGTAATTGATATTACGTTTTAGGTTGTGTATTGGTTGTTTTATACCCATTTGGTACACACGAGTTAAAGATACATAAACTGATACATTTTTTCCGCTTTAGCGTAAAGTGAAACGGTTCCGACAGAATGACAAAATCACACGAAAACTCTTATCTCTAACTCTTTAATGCCCGTCAAAATGTAATTTTAGCCATGATGAGAAGGGACGTTCAAAGTGCATAGAATAGAACTACTTTTTTTTCTTCACATTTTTTATGCGTAAAAGGCGTTTTACCCGTTTCATAATAAGATTTAAAATATCATTTAACTGGTGTTCATTGCATAAGCGTAGCCCACAGAACGCACCAGAACTGAAACCGCCCAATTGGTTGAGCACTTTTTAAAACAACAGTTTCTTGTGGTTTTTTCTTCTCTTTTTTATTCTTTTTGAAATGTTGCCATTTTTTGATAGTTTCGATGGTGATCACTGTGGTTATAGCATAATTTTTTTAGAGACACTCAAACGCTGGAACTCGAACTTTATTGGATATGTATACGCTATATAGTTTTTTTAACACGGAAATTTTTAACACGAAAAACCAGTTTATTTTAGATTTATTTTTAACACTGATGTTTTTTCACATGATGAACACGGATATTGAGAAAAACGTGTTAGAAAAATTCCGTGTTGCAAAAATCCGGGTTAAAAAAAGTTTCTCCCGGCATATACCTATATTTTATACTTGATAAAATACACCTTTAGAATTTGAAAAGTCTTATGAGAATTTTAAGTAGCTTTTTTAAGTAGCTTTTTTAAGTAGCTTTTTTAAGTAGCTTTTTTAAGTAGCTTTTTTAAGTAGCTTTTTTAGAAAAAATGTTTCAAAATCGTCCAAAATAATGACTGAGCGTTTCACACCCGTTAGCGCCACTATTTTCTAGAATCAAAAATCGCCCTTATAGAAGTAAGGACTGTAACCCAATCTTAGACTAAGAAATCGTACTGGGTAATTTCAAATAACAAAATTTTGCCTTTCCAAATAACAATTTGAGTTTTTTGATGTAATTTAACAAAATTGTAAACCGCGATTAATTTGAACATATAATCGGATAATACAATCCAGCAATACCCCTAGAAGGAGTAAATGTTCTTTTTTGGTCCAAATGAACATTCTACATTTTTTACGTTAATAAGTTCTAGGACGTTAAATGAAGAATGTCTTTCTAACTGGCCAAAAATAAAATTTATGTTCCAGAAGTTAAATCCCAATTGAATTTCAAGCTGACCATAAGAGCCAAACGGGACGTTCTATCGTCCTCATCGGAAGTGGACCGTAATCCAAAGCCACGTATTATATACAGCATTCTTCAAATTCATGATCGATCACGAACCCGAAACCACCCTGAGAAAATTATAGAACAGAAATTGACAGCTTCAGCTTCCGTGGTATTTTCTTTTTTCTGGGTTAACCCCCATGTAGCGTGTAAGTGTTAATAGAAGTTTATAAATATAAAACTTTGCGTTTTCGATTTAACACTTGCTCATTTTCCTCGTGAAACTGTTAACATTCTTTATGCAATTTTTTTTTATTTTTTTTTAATATTTTAATTTTTAGTTGGTGTTCTAATAGGATCAGTGTTGTAAAAGTTGCCCATTATAGTCACATTATAGTCACATTTGCCGAACCAAGTTAACGATGCCGTGTCTAATAATTACAAATTAATTAGTTTTCAATTTCTAAGTTGTAAGCAGGATTTTGGGTTTTTTTTAACTAATAATAATAAACTTGAAAGTTTTACTTGAGAAGTCTCGCCCATTGACACCCTAAAGGTGTGACCGTTATAAGGTCAAGTCATTTTTTTCTATTTAAATCATGTCTTTTTGAACTTTTTCTCAGCACTAAGGTCTTATTGTAGAAAAAAAAGTTTCAGAAGGTTATAAGGTCAAGTCTTTTTTTTCAAAAGTGCATGAAGGTCAAGTCATTTTTGGGGGCTTTACCTTATAACCAGGCCCCCTGTATATAAAATAGATATATTTTTTTCAAAAATCACCGAATAGTCTAAATTATCAAGGTCCAAAATCAATTCCTAGCTGTAATATTCCTTGTAAATCGACCACTCTTAGTATCACTTATCCTGTTGGAACATTTTAAAAGTTTTTTTTTGGCATTTAGTACTCGACATCGTGTTTCGTCTCTCAATTGCCAATATTTTTTTTTCGTTGCCAATTAATGTTAAAAATCGGATTGTGGCCATTTTTGGAAAACCTCGGTTGCGCAACGTTAGAGCTCCCTCGTTTCTGGTCTCGGGATTAAGACTTGTTATCGCCTACTTGAGATGTACCAAGCAGGTACGCGGCGACTCTCAGGGGTAAGGCGGAAGACACTTGGCAAAATCCATGTTTGGTACTTTAAATAACGCATAGTCTACTCCTAGTCCATCCGCCCCCTCGATAACGCTTTTTAAAATTAAATAATCGCTGCTAACAGATACAGCGACGATTGCGTCAAATTATTCCTTACTATGTTACTCGTCATATTTGGACAGGCACGGTTTTAAGTTGACAATAATAAGCTCGATTTATAGTGAATTCTATGAGTTTGAAAAAAAACATATTTTCGAATTGCTGAAGTGATGTGTATGTATAAAACAAGTCACGACGCCGATTGGCTAATGCGAGGATTAATTAATTTGTAGGGCAATTGAACCACAATATTAAAAAAGTATGTCTCAAACACATCGAATTCATTCTAAACCGACCTTATAAACTAAAGAATGTGAAACAAATAATAATTCGTCGATTGTATTGTATTGTATAGATTTATTTGCTGATATTATGTCAGGATATTTTGAAAAGTATTCGTGATTTAATTTAGTTGGTACAAGTTGACCGGATAACGGCGTAGGAGAATAATAAGACGTGAAATTTGGGAAATAATGTTGTAAGATGTTAAATTCTGTCATTTTATACCATTTTCAAATAATTTTGAGAAGGTTTTTTTTAGAAATGTAAGTGTTTGACGTTTCATAGAAGATACGGTTCTTGGAAGTTAATCCCTTCTAAGACTGCGGTTGCATAGATACCGTACAACCCTGTTTCGGTGTTTCCGACTTTCATCATGCGGCGAATAATTAATATAAACGAAAAAAGAACCAGACAAGAGATACAAAACGTAGAATTCAACAAAAAAAAAATCACGACACATTTTGTTCCGTCTGCTTCACTCAAACCCTATGGGTGAAAATTAAATTTGTATGGGTGTCATCTATGGCATACATTATCGGAATTATTTTGTTTTTCCGCTTTAATGATCAAATCGTTTTCAAAGTTTAAGTCTCTTTAACTTATGCGTCGTTAACAAAATTATTAAACTAATTATTAACAACATAATAACCGTATTTTGAAATTGTTATATGTTTGAGCGTTTTTGATAGTTGGAGTTTAAAGACACGACTTTGACAACCCTATGCTGACGAACGTTGACTATGTTTTGCTTGTGCAAATAGTCGTGATGTGTATCACACTATCCGGCAAAACGTTCGAACTTTAAGGTGTAAACATATAAAAAAAACTTCAAAACTCCATAAAACTCAAATTTTTTGTAATTTTGCAAAAAATGCTGTTTTAGACCTATGTGTGGGGCGTCTGTATATGAATTTTCAGCTCCATAACGGAGGCGGGTAAACTGGCGGTAGTACCGCCAAATTTCCCTGATTTTGGTCAAAACTGGCGGTAGTTCCATTTTCAAACTGGTGGTAGTAATTTATTTTACATAAAACTGGCGGTAAAACGAGGCGGGGAAATTGGCGGTATTGCTGGAACTACCGCCAATTTTACCTCAATCGGCGACCTCCATAACACCAACTTTGCGCGAACGAGGTACAAAACAAAGTCTCAAGGGGGTGCGTTCCGACCCTAATTTTAATGTTCGTGACTGTGTGTAACCACATTTAAAGGCGAGATCTTGGCTGGTGCTGGATAATAAGTGGATCTCCCCCATTTTTGAGGGCTCTTTATATTCTGTCCTCTTCTTGCTGCTGCTTCACAAATCCACCGCTTTGCCTCCCCCTACATTTTTTTTTATATATTTTTAGATTTACGCGCGGAGAATGCAAATTGCATATTTGATACCTCAACTAGGGCACTAACAATGAATTATACCGCTGTTTTGACGAGCGATTATCGAATTTAATGTCGCGGCGTCATAATCACTATTAGTCACTTAACGGGTTAGACTGACAACCAATTGTCGTGCGGGGCAATTTTTGGGCAAAAATTTCTTTCCTTAATTTTGAACCAAAGTCTTGGCCATTTCGGCTTTAAATTTTGGCTTTTTTTTTTATTTTGAGCAATTTCTCACTAAAGTACATTGTTCTGGGTAAATTTCGGAAATATTTTATTTGTGTAAAATTTGTTTTTAATTGGTTAATTATTTTTTCAAACGTTTTGAAAAAATTCCTGGAAATAAAGTGTTGACCAATAAGGTAATACTGCATAAAGACCCCCAAAACTGTAGGGAACTTCACTTTTAGCAATTCTTTAGTCGCTCGTGTAAAACAGCGAAACATTTCAAAAAATAGCATAATCAATTTTTGATACCGCTTTTTTGTGAAAGGAAAAAATCGCAATTTAAGCATATTGCATGAAGTTGATAGCCTATTTGTAACGGCAGGTTACGCTTGTTTGGGCAGCGCAACGGGTGTTAACGTGCAGCCCCGCATTAGGACGACAGGCCTTATTTGTAGCAAGGCAGGAGACGCCAATGATAGTCGATTATGGACAGCTGGTTGAAATAGATTTCACGCATCAAATCTATGCATGGGTCCTAGCAGTAGGTGCAGTTGCATGCATTGTTCTTTTTATTTTTAACAAGATAAGCTGCTTCTCCGGACGATCACCAGATGACGGTAAGTTAATTTATTTTAAAAATTATTTTACAGTTGATTTAGTCGTATCTGTACATGTCAAGATAAGTATCTGCATGACTCATTAGGCCGTAATCAATACGTATCAAAATAAGAGTTTATCAACTGTGTTTATATCATTAGCACACCCTGAATATGATCAATACTATTGATGAAAAAGTAAATTATGCTAAAAACATGTCATCATATGTTGCACATTAACTACGCAACACTTTGTATTCAATTTTTTTTAAATGTTGAATTTCGTTGATTGGCCTACGTACTAAAATAATTATTTTCTAGTATAACTGTTCATATTCAGCATGTAAGACCTGTACAGGATTTTTGCAGTGTACGATGTACACGACTCAGCGCAAAAATCGTCGAGACTATTTTCTGTAAGACCATGCTGCATGGTCCATGCAAGAGCGTTGGAACGAGTTTTTTGTGCTTTTTTTTTTATTAATGGTGCGTTTTTTTTATAAACTCAGCTGTTTTTGAAGATTAAAAAAAACATTTTCCTTCTTTTTGTATAGAAAACTGTATTCAAAATTGAGAGTAATTCCGCTCAGGACCTTATAAACTTGTTATACAATTTTTCAAACTTGTTCATTTTTGGGCCGCGATAATTCTTATCAAGTCAATTAACTCGCTTAGATCAAAGTACTTGAGCCCAAAAATAAAAGCATTATCGTTTTATGTCTTATCTGAAAATATTATGCGAAATTCCGTAGGAGATCGGAATTTGTAAATTTATCACCGTTTTGTATCGGTGTGCGTGGTTTTGAGGCATTTTTTATTATGAAAGTCCAAATTGGAATAAAAAATATTATATTATATCCATTTGCTGAAAGTCTAAAAATACTGAGAAGTACAAAAAACGTGAAAGTATGAAGTAATTTACATCACTTATGGGTTTATTGGGCCTCTGTTGCATGCAAAAACATTCGAGACGGAAATTTCTAGTGTATATTTTTAATAATTTTCCATTCGGGTTCTACGAAATAGTTACAATATCTTTTCGAATAGTTATTTTAAATCTGGGATATATTTTACAGCGACGGACGTTAAATTTACATCCCAATTTTCAAATTTATTCGGGTCTTATACATTTCGTAAATATGGTAGCAATGGAAAAATACTATTTTGTATCTTAGTTTAAACATTCATTTCTCATTTTTGCCTACTTTTGGCCCATTCGGACGTACGAACCGGCAGAAAACCAAGTCGTAGAAAAGTTCGTTATTTTCCTTAGGTTGACAGTTTCAAATAGCTCTCTACACCCTGGTGGTCTAAATTAATTTTGGATTAATCAAAAATTAATTTAGACCACCAGGGTGTAGAGAGCTCGTTGAAAGTGTCAACCTACGCAAAATAGCCACAGTCTGTGGCATGTTCGCGAAATTCGCGAGTCGATACTAAATTCGTAGAGACAATAAATCAATGATATCCAACACCAAAAATGAGCGTTGGTGTTCTCTTTGTATTCTAAAAAATGCGTTTTTATCAGAAAGTTCCCGAAAATCGCCAAAATCGGCCCCTAGGGGTTAAAATTCGGGGTGCTGTTATGTGATTTTTTTTATTTGTGGACCATGCTCTATCATGTGGTAGTATTTTTTTGATTTGCAGACCCTCAAAAAAGCAAGAGATACCGTACTCCATATATTATGCTCTCGTTCGTTGATAAGTCATTTAGCGGCAAGCTGCTTGAACAACATCAAACACCTAATTCGGAAATAAAAATGACAACCGTTAACCTAAAAGTGCTGAAATAAAGAACATGTCAAAGATTACAAATCTTCTATAACAATTTCATCAACTTTGATTATTCTACATTCTTGTTACCTACTTTGTCAAGTCCCAGGGGAACTGTGTGTCATAAATACACACACTATCAATCATGTTATATCAGGTTTTGATTTTTTCGGCCGTGTGAACTTTTTGAACTTTTTTAGGTAGAGGTTAAAATTGCCTTAATATTTTTGATCAACGACTGTATATATACTGGGTCCCACAATGAATCAGCAAGAACAACTTTCTGCGCGAACTTTTTATGCTGAAATAATATAAGATTGCACGCAAAAAATTGTACTAACTGACTGCGGTCGGACCCAATTTCTCTTACATATTTTCGAAAAACGAGAGAGATGCATATACGTTGGATGTACAGGGGGTTGGTTATTAGGTCAGCTATTTGTGCCGTTATAAGGTCAAGTCAGGTTTTTTTCAAAGTAAATCATGTCTTTTTCACTTTTTTTTTGCATGAAGACCTCCCCCACTTATAACCAAGTGGTTGGTTATAAGGTCGAGTCAGTTTTTAAAAATCCATTTAAGGTCAAGTCAGTTTTTTTGACGTTGACCTTATAACCAACCCCCCTGTAAGATATTTTCACTGTATATGACCTACATGTACTACATATATAAGTTATACCGTATAATGTTTAGACAAAAGTATTAGAGAAACATATTTATTTTTTATGTATTTCAAGAATTTGAAATTCAATGGCCATTGGTAATTCAAGAGATATGGCGTCAATACCTTAAGTCGATGAGATAACTGGGGTTAGGCCTTCCGCGACACTTTTGGACTCATCTAATAATTCCGAATTGGCCGGATATGACTGGGCCGAGTTATTCGAGCTCTAAAGGAATTACTTTCTCTATTTTTCACGGGCTGTTATTATTTCTAAATTATTGAAATATTTCTAAATACTACAATAATATTGTAACCGGTTTTGCTTTTAACAAAATTATGCATTGAGAAGCCTACAGTATGGGGTAAAATAACGTGCTTTTCGCTTTCTCCAATTTTGTATTATAATAGGCTTCAAAACTAGAAAAGTGAGAAGCTCGCTATTATACTTCATACGGCATGCCGCGGCATATAATAACAAGATATAGGCTTCTTAATGCAAATTTTTTGAGCACAGCTACGCAGTTATTTTCTCAGAATTTCAATAATATTTGGTAAATTAATATGAATTACGCAATGGTAGATATGAAAGAAGTGGGCAAATCG